>JAGXJF010005098.1:0-149737 GCA_019208055.1 Stipa capillata | reverse complement strand
TGAGAATATCGTGGACGAAGAAGAGTACAATCAATTTGATGAGTTCCCTCTCGGAGATGCACCACGCTGAACAAAGAACAACTATCGATCAGGGCCACTTGCTATCTGTGCATCGATCATCAAGAAGGGCTGGTTGTTAAAGGAGATTAGGTTATTTTATATGGTGTAACTCGATTGTTATATGCATCTATTTTAATGGTATAAGGAAACTTATTATGCATAATAGGTTTACAAACTTTGTGTTACACTAACATGAATGAGACCTACACCATGTAATAGTACAAAGGAAACCATGAATCTACATAAAAAATTTCATGCCATGGAGTTTGTACGCATTAGTTATGAATTTTACAAGTTCAAAGTTTAGGGTTTAAGGGCATTTTCTAAATTTTTCATAATACTAAAATGGATAATAGTTATATCAATGAATTGCACAGATTAAAAATATGAATTTACAAAAAAGTTCAACTCATTTGGAGTTCATATGAATTTTCTATTATTTTTTACAAGTTTAAGTCAGTTTTTGCATTTTGTGTATTTATCTCAAGAAATCAAATATGTAATACTTTTTGTACTGATCCCTCCCCGACGCTGACAGAATGACAAGTGGGGCCGAAGGTTGCTCTGGCAGGTCACAATACCTATCTGTAATCCTCATCCAGGCCGTCCCGCCTGCAATCCATATTGAGAACCGTCTGTACTAATAATAGTACAGACGGCTCTGTACCACGAGTCGTCAGTACTATTATTAGGTTAGGCGTCGCGCTGCAATATTAGTACAGACAGTTCAATTTGAGAACCATCTGTACTAACAATATTACAGACGGTTTCTGTTCTATGAGCCGTCTGTACTATTGTTAGCACAGACGGTTTCTGTATTGCGAACCGTCTGTACTACCTTTTTTAATAAGTCCAGTTTGATTTCGCAACTCTCATCTCTTCCCAAACACATGCCACCACTCCCCGCTCATCAGCCCTAGGTTTTGACAACTTCCCGCCCTGCTCCTCCGCCGCCACCCGCCGCCGGTTCCTAACCACGCGCCCTCCTCCCCACGATCTCCTCCCCGATGACCTCCTACCCGCCGGCCTCCTCCCGCCGGCCTCCTACCCGCGCTCTTCCCCGACGATGTCCTCCCCGCGGCTCCTTCCGACCCTCCCGAGCTGCCGCCGCCCCCGCCCGACCACTTCCTTGACTGACGGCCTCCCCGACCTTGCATTCCCAGGTAAGCCCCCTCCCTATTCTAGTCCGCTTCCTCCCGCCTCTGCTTCTAGTCCAGCGTCCCTTCCCTGCGCCCTCGCCAGACGGCCCCCTCTCCCATGGACCTAACCACGGCGCTCGACGAAGAGGCGCAGTTCCACTCAGGCGCCAGCGTCTTCCTGAGGAGGCGCAGCTCAGGGCTGCCACTACATCGCCATCGAAGGTTATCTGTGACTAGGGTTTAGGAAATTAATAATTGGATTAATATTGTTAAGTAGATCCCTGCAACTGCTGGACAATATAGTATGTCGGGACTTGGGCCCCACCCAGCTACCAGTTATGCGTGTTACGCGAGAAGAGCAATATGATGGAAGACTACAATTACATGTATGCATGAAGAGTTCAGGACTAGGAAAAACAACTAAAGGCAAGTTGACTTCATTGGCGATCATGCAGTCAGTGTCCACATGAACGCGCACTCTTATATATGTAATCATAATAGAGTGTGTTTGGTATGCTGCCTAAACGACCTCCCGAGCTCCTCAAAGTACGAAAGAGCACAGCCAAAGGATAAGAGAGGAATCAGAGAGAGGCACCGCTCAACGCGTGAAGGAATGCCATCAGACTGGACGAGCAGGACAGCAATCATAAGAGGCCAAGCAATCAATAAATTAGGTTGTACGGCATCTTAGTAGAGTATAAAATGTTCCTAAACAGCTTAGAACAATACTCATCTTAATTATCTCTACTGCTCTCTACATGATGAGACTATACAATCATGGCTATGATACTGTGAAACATAAAGAACCAGATCTGATAGCATTCGATTGAGCATCTGTAGTAACTCGCTTATTCACTATTCTGTACTAAGCACATGTATATCAGCTTCATTAGCAATTGAAGAAACATATATATCCTTACACAGCACAGATATTGCACGAACTTTGATAGTTTTGAGATTGCATGTGCTTCCATAGTGATAAACTTATAGATGGCCCCACCTCACGGAGATGAGAAGTGCAAGTGCATCCGCCTCATTCCTCGTCGATCAGTATCGAGCTGTAGGAGGTGTCTCGTATCTAAACACAGCACCAACCGTGTGCAGCGGGCTGAACAACATGTAGAAGCCTCGCGTCTCACATGAGCCACACGAAGACGTTGGCAGAAAGCGAAGAGCGGGGTGCCAAGGCAATCCAAACTGCCCAACTGGTCGATTACACGATAACTGATGTCCAGTGATGCAGGTGTGTGCCACATGCCTCTGCAGGGCTCAGGCTGGCAATTCTGTAGAGTCGTGCGCGTTCACTTGCGCAGGATAAATGGTACGGAAACGTACGCCAGCATGCGTCTCAAGTGCCGAATATCAAGAAAGAGTCTCCTGTGGGTACACAACAAGTATCAAAGCAATAATCGGACTTTCGACTGAAGCCTATGTACAGAGAGGCGTGGAAGGAACAGGCAAAAGTCCGAGACCTGGACGAAGCATGGAAGACATCAAGAGAGAGCTTTACAACACGTACGTGAAGAACGATCTATTGCCCTATAGGTAGGACCCGAACACTTATGGGTATTTGGAGGCTCAATGGGCAGAATTGTGGAGATGTGCACGTGGAGGAATTTGTGCAGCGGAGTCAGGCAAACAAGGCACGACAGGCATGCAACCTCACCCCACAGGCTCGGCACCGGTGGTATATGCGCGCAAAGAGTTGAAATGGAGAAGAGGGATGAGCTTGCATCTCAGGAGGGTCGCGAGACACCGTTCTCCCAGATCCCAGGAGGCAGGCTGGAACTGTATCGCACGAGGGCCAACATCTCGGCTGATGGAACCGTCGCCTTCAGCAAGCCTGAAACCGTGGAAGTGGCCGTAAACATCTTGCGACTGTCAGAGAGATCCTCTCAAGGAACTTCCAAGTAGTCAGGAAAAAAGAATATACTATCTCGGTTCTAGGAACAAAGAGCACCGGGTCGAACGCGTGGCGTGGGGGTCATGGTTCCATGAAAGTTGGGATCCGACAATGCCGGTTCGTATAGGAGTCGGAGGAGAATCAAAGCAGAGCGCGAGGCAGCCGAGCATGAACGATGAAAAGAGAGTGATAGAAGAAATATTTGCAGGCCTGGAAAAAGATCGATGCAAGGGGCGAAGAACGGGTACGGCAGCTAAGGCAGACAGATGCAGCCACCGCGGACGAACGCAGCCCGCAGCTCATCCCCGCAGGCTCGGCACTGGAGTAGCTGCGCTTCTGTGGAAAATGAGCAAGCTGAGGACGTCACTGAACCAGCTCAGGGCAAACTTTCCAGATGACGTTCCCGCCGCTGACTTACCTTTCGAAGACATTACAGGTGACGTCCGCAGCGGCACATTACATGTGGACGACATATCGGTGCCAACCAAGTGCAAGCTCCTCGTGCCCAGCAGTTTTGGCTCCGCTCACTGCTTGAGGCTGGCACGGGGTAGCATTTCCACAGGCGAAGAGGCCACTGTGCACGGAGTTCCGCTAGCGGCAGGTAAGCCAAGGTGGCATTGGACATGGTGCACCGCGAATATGTCCTCTACCCACTTCCTGTACGCCTGGAGGACGACGTCATGACACTTGGGTGGCCGTCACGTGTTCATCCAGTGGCCGAAGAAGTACATTTCCTGGTTGCCCTCCACCTCCTGCACGGCCGCTGTCTCGGTACGTGATAGTAAAGATTCTCATTCCATGCTCCTCCGCGAAGGTTAATCCGCTTTAGCACAATCTCAGTGGTCCAGCAAATCTGGGCAACAGGCACAAGTCGACTCTACAAGCTCAGCGTAGGGCCACCAGAAATACAAAAGTCAGCCAAGGGCAAAGAGGTAGAAGAAGGACCCGAGATAAGAGTATACACGGAAAGGCAGCCGATAACGCGGGCAGAGTTAGAACGACTCGGTTGGGCAGCTCAGATTGTGCACGAGTTTTACATTAAGAGGTCCAACGAGGAGAGATCGCTTCCTCAAAATTCGGCACCAGGTTCGAGCGGCAACATTTCCTCCATCCAGTGGAACTTCACTGTCGAGTTTAAGGGATTATCCGACTATACCGTCACGACGCCCTCGATGTTAGCCTGTTAAGGTGCTGGACACTGTAAGTGTCTGAATTACGGTTTATGCTAAGTGAACTACCTAACTCATTGATACGCTCTTTCAATAACATTACTCTTATATGTAGACATATGCTTCAAGAGGCTAGGACATAAAATTCTAATATCGGATTCCTCGATCCACAAGTGGTCATATCCACAATGGTCCAATACAGACCGGAGGAGGTCGAGGATTACATCTCGGAGGCCATGTCGTTCTCTGTACTAAACGCCTCATTCTTCTACCGTACACCTACGACTTCCACTGGATGCTCGTTTGTATCGACCCAGAACGTCATCATGTCGTGTACTTCGACTCCAATGACTACCCACCGAGAAGTACGCAACTTGACGAGTGTGCCAACGGGGGCGTTCAGAAGTACGTTTCCAAGGGGACCTGTAAAAACAACACACAACAGAACTGACCCACCGATTTCATTTCTCGGTAATAATCTCCTCCTCGCCATGATATGACCTCGCTACAGTTCTAATCTGTAAGTCGGTAAACTAGATGTACCCTCTGCACATAATCGTGATCTGTAGTGCACAAGCCAGCTGCCGGGGCAGCATATCTCTGTGGATACTATGTCGCGACATATATGATAGCAGATCGTGTAGCTCTAGTCCGGTAGATCCGAGTGTTAGTGTCATTATACCATATCTCGGTACATGTACGTTCTGACGTTGTGCCTAACCTATTTGAGTTTCCTTCGCAGACATTAAAGTTTCTACAGATAAGCTCGAGAGTGAGGGCATCTGGTATGCTTCAAACGATACATAGGTTTCATACGATCCCAGCTGTTGACGGACGCCGTCGACGAAGTCTATTGTCCTCAAAAGTTGCTACATGACTTAGAGTTTTTCTCCCTAAGATGAGCGTGTATTTGTCGATGAATTACTGGCTTGTGAACTTTGTGTCGTGAAGTGACGTTATAATGTGATTACGGTATGAGTTACTGCTTCTGATGACTTGTGGTTGAGAATGAGTTTAATGTTTGCTTGTGAATGAAAAAAGTTTGAGATCAATGACTATACATCGTTCCACTACCGCGGCAGCAGGCTGCAGCACGTCGCCCCTACGCACTACTGCGTGGTAGCAGAAATGGCGGTTTCCGCTGCCGGCGTGCAGCACCGTCGCCCTGCGCACTGCTGTCGCGGCAGCAGACACGGCGGTTTTCACGCTGCCGCTCGGCAATAGCTGCAGCATCGTCCAACCTGCCGCACTGCTGTCACGGCAGCTGTGCGGCAGGCGACTCACAAGAGTACAGATGGTCCAGGTCTGAGAATTTGTACAGACGGGCTCTACGGATAGAACGTCTGTACAAAGATTTTTACAGACGGCTCCAGCCCTCGACCGTCTACACAAATGCTTTGAACAACATCTCAAAGCGTTTTGTACAGACGGCTCTGTATCTGGAACGTTTGTACAAACACTTTCGAGGTACTGTTCAAAGCATTTGTGCAGACGGCTTTGCAACTAGAACCATCTGTGCTATTCGATTAGTGCAGACGATTCTGTTTGGACCGTCTGTATTACTCGATTTGTGCAGGACGATTCTAGTTGGGAACCGTCTGTACTACTCGATCATGTGCAGACGGTTCTATTTGGGAACAGTCTGTACAAACCTGATTTGTACAGACTCTTTCGTACAGACGGTTTCGAAAAATCGTCTCGCACGGTGTTCCAAACCGTCTGTATAAATTATTTCTGTAGTACCTTACAATAAAAAATAGATATTGAATGGTTTCATATTGGTCACAAAAGCATAAAGTCTTACTCCCACTCTAGTTCCGTCTCTAAGTAAACTATCATTCTTAAGCATAAAACCCCCTCCCTAAATACTATAACGTATTTTAGTTTTGAGCAATAACTTAAACTTTTACAAATGTTTATGACGAAACTGTTCCTGAGAGTCTACAAGAACCTTGCACAGCCGTAAACTTTTCGAGTGTTTGATCACAAGGTAAATGTACGTGTTCTGTCGCCATGTGATTGGTTTTGTGTCAGATAAGTCATATGGCCTTTGGTTCATTCGCAATGGGGGCACCGTCAACGACTGACCTGCGTGTTTCCATGATCTCATGATCCAAGCCACC
This sequence comes from Stipa capillata, assembly GCA_019208055.1. Lineage (NCBI taxonomy): Eukaryota > Viridiplantae > Streptophyta > Magnoliopsida > Poales > Poaceae > Stipa > Stipa capillata. The sequence continues at coordinate 143,343 of JAGXJF010005098.1, read as the reverse complement.
CTCGCTTGTGTCGTTGTCGTCGAGCACAACAATGCCCACCAGCCTACCACCCTCGCTCCTTTTTGCCCTAGTTACGAGATTGAAGAAGGTTTATACACAGTGTGGGTGAATAATGTCAACAAGATTACGAAATGGTTTGGGCGATTAAATATTTTTACTGGCCACTGACTGCGTTGTGTGAGTCGCATGTCACTTGGGACAAGTTTAACTACTACGATGCATTTTTTTCCTCCTCCGTAGACTATCGTATGATGCACATATGCAATGCGACATAGGATGTCCCACACATGTTTTCTTTTTTCAGGGAGCTCTTACTGCCTCCTAATTGGAGCGTCCACCTCTAATAACGGGAAATCCGCCTCCAAATTGACCGACTAGCATTACCAGGCCTAGCTCTAGCATGCCTATGTTCGCCCAGCCCGAAAGCACCACTAGTTTCAGCGCGAACCCTGAGAACTGAGGAAATGCTTAGTTCTACAAGTTGGTAATGGGTTAGCTTACCTTAGGATACAATTTGCAGCGAAGTGTCATGGAGCAAATGAGCCAAGTGAGATTATACAAAACTTGGCACAAGCTCAGGACTATATGGTTTAAGCTTATAAATAAGCTTGAGCTCGATTTGATGAAAACTTGAATAAGCTCAAGGCCAGCGATAGGCAGCTCCGAGAATACGATAATTTAAACAACAAAATACCAATAGGAAATTAGGCTAGTGCCTAGTGTTTATTACTAATTGGACTTCGAATTCATCTCAATACCACCATATCTGCATTCATTACTATTGAGTTTTAAACACCAACAAGTTTAACAAAAAATTAAGTACTAGTGAGTTAAACACAAACCATTCCAGCCAAAAAATTAAGGTGTTAAAAATTCCCCTTCCCTTCTGCGCTTACTACATCCTCTCTGGTGCTCAAAAGTGCACGTCCCCTGCCCCGAACCATGCCTTGCAGTCGCCTTCACCATTTCTGCTCCCCTTCCTCTCTAAACATTCAACTACTAACCTAGGGCTTTCAAACTAAAAACCATGAAATTTTCAAATTTTGAGAGCGAACTTTCAGTTTGAAGCCAGATACTGGACCTCAACTTTCAACTCGATCTACGTAAAATTTCCGTTCAAACAATTGAGCTTTAAGCTAAAAGAAAAACTTTGTCAAAAACTTGAGCCCGTAAGTAAGATAATAAATATTCCACTCAAACGCTGAGCTTTCAAGTCAGAAAAATCGGTTTTGGAGCTCGCTTTTACTGTAGGACGTCTGCTGAATGTCCACCTGCCAGGGCCCAAACCCGAGACGTCTCAATTCTTATAAAATAGTACAAATGCCAGTGCCTAACGATACTGGACACATCTTCAACCATACTAAGTGTCTCTTTGATTCATAGAAATTTCAATAAAATGTTTATACCAAATAGTTCAATTCCTGTAGAGAACATGAAAATTTTCCATGGATCAAGAGGACCTATGCAAATTTCCCATGTATAATATTTGAGATAATGAGACAGAGTTGCACGCACTTTCATATGTTTCGGGTGCCAACGATGCGAAGGACTCACTTTCGATGCGCCATGGCCGCTGCACGATATGCCACGTGAATAGTTTTTGCTGATGTTCGCGCTACTACGCTACATGACAAATTTGCTGACAGCATCACATATTTTTACTTTTAGAAATTATCCTTTCTTTCAAGAATTTTAACTATATCTTTGACTTTTTTTTGTACCATGTTCTCATTTCCTCTTTTCAGGCAGTAGTGACATGAGTATGCTTCTGAGTAAACATGTTTGTCAGGCACTACTTTAGGTACAAGATACCCTATATGTTGTATAATATTATAAGGCATAAACATACACTGGAGCACAATCATGAATTATGTACCGCTTAATGTTATCTTTTGCAGTGAACTCTAATTGGTGCAATGGAGGCATGGAAGTGAGCTCGTGCTGCGGTTTTCACTTTTGCCACCATCACAGAACGATGTTTCAGATAGAATTACAGGGAAAGAGGGAGACGGTTCAGGTGCTGTGTTTCGGTACATTTATGGATTTAACACTAATTAACTCTTGAATTCCGTTTCTACACCCGTGAAGCTAAAATTCCCCTAAAATAAATATCGTTTTATGTTATTGAGTAGAGAGGTAATCTTGACTAAAGATAACACTGGCCAAACCACAGCTGCAAGGTAGTAAATAGTGTTATTTTGGCACTGTGAGACTGAATCTATCCACACATTCTCCTTTGATTGCCCTTTGCCTGTTTCGCATTGGCATTGAGATATTTATTGCTTGTAATGGTTCACACCCATATGTAGTGGAGGCATGGAATGAGCTCGTGCTGCGGGTTCACTTTTGCCATCGCCAGAACAAACTGTTTTCAGAGTGATAGAATTTACACGTTTCATGCTGTTTCGGTACATTTATATGGATTAGCACTAATAACTCTAAAATCTGTTTCGACCACCGGAAGCTAAAAGTCCCCAAAATGAAAATATTTTGTATGTATTGAGTAGAGAGGTAATCTTGACTAAAGATACCGGCCAAACACAGCTGGCAGTAGTAGATAGTGTTATATTTTTGCACTATGACTGCATCTATCCAACACAGTCTCTTGGATTGCCCCTTTGCCTGTTCGCTGGCATTAGATATTATATGCTTTTAATATTCACACACCCATAGTATATTCATGTTTTTGGGATCGGCTACAGGTTTACGTAAGCTGTATAGGACATCTAATTTTGGTAGGCCATGACCATTTATGTTGATCACAATTTGTTACACAGAAAATGATATTATGTTTTGGAAAAAAGTGTAGCGACCCTGCACACTCACTGCACAGCGTTGTAGTGTGCTCAGTCTTTGATATAATATACAAGAATCCCACCTCATTATATTACATCGATCAGAGTGTACACAGAAGCATGATGGTCCAACAACTATATATATATACAGACTCAAAATATACATAAGTATTATCAGAAATACAGTAAGTTAAGTCAACTGAAAACGCAACAGAATATAGAACTACGATAAATTGCAGAAAAGTACAGCTGCTATTTTATTCTTATACTAAACTACTCTGCTCTAGCTCTGCCCGTCTGTTCACCACTAGTCGATATAGTAGATCGACTCCTCGATCCCTCCTGTCAGGATCCGGCTCCTCCTTCCCTGCTTGGACTTCGTCTTCTCAGACTCAACTCTACCGATGCAGAGTCTAACAAAGGAAAGATTTACGTAGGGATAGAGTACAGAAGGTACTCAACAAGTTCATATAGCAAAAGGTATTTGAATGACTATTTCGACTAGGACAAAGTCCTCAAGGATATGCATGATCCATATAGCGTTCCTGGATAGAAGTCAATTTAATTTAGCTATGTTCAGAAGGCTTCACGGGTCGTTAGACCTCGATGGTTCCTTTCCCGTCACGATCGCAGAGTTCATACACAGAACAGGGAGTGACAATGCAACACTCAATTACCCCTATGCAGAGGTGCGCTACTTTACCCAAGTGGTAACTTAGCCTTTAGCCAGGTACAAACGAGACCCATCACACTGCCCATCTGGTGCGTGGCTCAGGCTAAGGTTCCGAGTAGTTTCATTTCACCCCTTCCCTACTGGCAATCTCTCCCCTATGTAGTCGATCCAGCACCGACTCACCCACCTCGTCATTATCAGCGTACTTTTCTTTCGCATATTTCATGGACATAACGCCTCCCAAAAGCGGAATCGGTTTATAGCTCTCCGCTGGGCGAGGACTTACCGCGTCCCAGATCTGTTACCTGCTACATACGTTCCTGGGAGATATGCACTGAGAAAGGTATTACTTAAATAACCTCGCCTGTCCCATATAACAGGTCTTGCAGGTAACGCTATCTTTACGGCGTAAGCATGCCCAACTGACATCTGTTATTAACCTTATGATGATACCATATGCACTGGAACCCTGACCACCCCACAAGTTCCAAACCGGGGTTCCACTGCCCACGCCATATATGATTCAACGTGATATCATAATGCAGTCCATTTATTATCAGTAGAGTGATGTAAGAAGAGGAACTTGCATAGATGTGGTAGAAATAATCTTCACATGACAATAATGAACTTGCTTGAGATGGATAAGAGCTGAAGTGCGATGTACCCTTCGGACGAAATCGCGAGAACCTCGGATTTGACGGGGAATACGTATACACGACCCACAACCCGCGCACTATTTCCGAAGAGAGTAGCAATGCTAGGATGTATGCATGCTATGATGATGAAGTGATTTACAGAATTCGGATTGTTTGTACGCATGTGGACTACACTTGTCGAAGACAATGCAATAGATGATATTTTATAATTTTTTCTTGATTTGTTATCTGCTCTATCTTTTGAACTATAAAATTTACTATCAAAATTTTCGTGGTGTGTGTGAAGTTATTAAACATGTCTGAGTTCATGAACTTTAAAGTACTAAGCAAAAACCCTGAATTCTGAATTTGCAGGGATTTATAAGAGAGTTTTAAGCCTTCTTTTGAAAGAGAATACGTATATGTGTATGTAAAGATTCTCATGAATGGTTGTATAGAATTTTAAATGATTTGGGTATTGTTATTTAGATTAAAGAATTTCAGAAGTCTCTTTAGTTGAATCAAGCTTTTATTTAGTTAAAGGTTTATCTCTTGTTAAGTTTTGAGTTCAAAAGAAAATTCTAACATAAAAGAAGAGAATAAATAAAAGTGGGTGGTTGGGTTATTTCTCAATTTTATTGTAACATATATTGTTGTAGGATTCTACCTATAGAAAAATTTGTAAACAAATAAGAAACCCAAGATTAAAGCACACCCTGCTCGTTTTTAACGTGGGCTGGCCGAAATCTTCCCGGGGCCCGGGTGCCCGCTCGGCCTCGCCTCGGCCCACGTGGCCCACATCGGGATCCAAGAGACCCTAAACCAACCGGCTGCCTCCCTCACTCTCTCCAAATCCCTAATTCCTATTCTCACACCCGCATCGCGTCGCTTCTCTGCTATTCACCCCATGGCCTGCGCCCTTGCTCCTCTCGGTCGCCGCCAGCCCTCCGCCTCACCCATCTCTCACGGCGCCAGCCCGACTCCTCACAGGCCTCGCGCCGGTCGTCTATCCTGGATCCGCCACCGGCGCACGCGGCTGCCTCTACTCCGGCCCCGCCCCCACGAGCCTAGGGCTCCGATCTCCTCTGCCGCGCTCTCTCCCACGCGGCCTTCTCTTCTCCTGTCGGCCGCCTCTTGCTGGGTGCCCCGCCGCCGCCGCCTCCCGTGGCCTTGGACACCGCCGCCTCCTCGGCCCGTTCCCATCACCGGCTGCCACCGCTGGACGGCGGTGAGTTGGCCGCACCGCAACCGCGGTGGCGCGCCGCCTCTGGTAAGCCTCCTTTACCTCCTCTTTCTCCTCTTATTTGAATCCTCAATTGATTTAGGGTTCATCCTAAATTAATTCCCCAATTTTAGGGTTCTTGCTCTAGGGTTCTTTGTGAGTAGCAAAGATTTGGTTTGCTTTAGTTCTTGATTGTGCAACAGACAGCTTAGATAGCATCTACTGGTACTCTGATTATGTTCTAGATGCTAAATCTTTGCTTTGGTTCTAATGTCTTACGATTGCTCGGTTAGTTCCATGTTGGCATAAATGATTATTATGTAATTTCTAGTTTCTTTTCTGTAGTTGCTTGTTTCTTATACGATGCTTGGACTTTATCTTTAGTTTAGGGCATTTTGTACTAGCTCTTGGAGTTAAGATGAACTTGCTGTTGTAAATTGATAAGGATATTCCATTTGATTGATCATTAGCTAATTCTTATGTTGATATTGAGATTTGAATACTTAGTATTGTAGCTGATAAAATCATATATACTATGCTTATCATTGGTTACTTCTATTTGTACTGAGATTGGGTGCTTTCCTTAAGGTTAAAAGGGTAAGAACAAATATATGCTTGATTTTTAGCTTATGTTCTCAGTTGGCTTACTTTTTGGGGTTTATTTATTCATTGATGTATAAATGATATATGAACAAAGATTATACTTTTTCTTAGCTTAACTCTTCTCATATTTTTCCTAGCTTCTTATCATCAGATTTTAAACTATTAAGAACAGATGCTATCTTGTTTTTAGAGAGGCCTATATGATGAGTCTTTTGATTCCTAAGGATAAGAACAGGTCCTGCATTTTTTTCTTAGTCTTTCTCCTCTTATCTTCCCTCTAATTCTTTCTTATCTACTCTTAAACTGATAAGAACAGATGATTATACTTCTTCTCTCATTTCATTCTAACGGATCAGAACAGATGCTATCCCCTCTCTTTTCTTCCCATTCCAGCTTCTTTTACTTGATGTAGAGGACTGTTTTAATTAACCCTAACGCAGATCATTTCTGCAGAGCTTAAGTACTTCTTCTCTTTCTCCTAATTTCTTCTATCTCCTCTATTATACCTTAAGCAACTGAAGCTTGTCTTGAGGTATTCTGAACCCTTCTTCTTCAGGCTTCGCCTCCTCCTCCTTGCTGTCTTGTTTTACTGCTCAGCTATGTGCTATGCATATGGTGCTGTTCTGAGGTGGTGTTGGATGAAAATGAAGCTCCTTTGGCCCTATTTATAGGTGTTTGGGGGCTGGTATGCTGGGATTTCAAAAATGGCTGGTCTTGACACCTATTGAGTGACTCATCTCTCTATTTGGTGAGTAAGCTGCTTGCATGGCAGCCCCATGTTGATCTCTATCCCCCTCTTGAGCTTGAGGTGGCATTGCTGCTGCCACCAGCAGCTTGGGCATGGTCCACTTCTTTTGGACAACATTTTAAGGCTTTTGGAATGTTGCCTATTTCTGTTGCACGTTGGCTGTTGCTAGACTTTAAAAGCTTGATGCTTATGTTGCCTAGGGCTGCTGGATTTAACCTGAAAGCAGACCCTTAATCCATGTTTAACATAAATTGGTTGCCTAATTGTCACACCCCGAATTTCCGGAACCTGAAAATTAGGGCTAACAAAAACTTTTTCGTTAAACGTGCCAGCTAAAAATACACTTAATTAAAAACTTTAGTCCAAATCAACTCGAAACTAAATACCGAACAAGAGAACCCTTATAGTTATCTTTATCGAACCCCGTTTGGCCAAAACCCTAGTTCTCCGAAACCCTAACCCGAGATACTCTAACGCGACACCTACGCGGCATACGCTGGTATGTCTGCGGCACCCCAAAACCAAATGCCCCAAAACCAAGACACTGACGTTCCGGAGTGTTTCCATGACCCCCTCCACCTTGCCACACTCGGAAAACCCAAATTCCCTATCCCTATCAAATCAAAACACAAACCACGCCTTAATTCCACACGCGCTGCATATGCCATTAGAGTTACGGCACCCGAAACCATATGTTCTGAAGTCAAGACACTAGCGTCCCGAAGCATTCCCAAGTGCCTCGTCGCCTTGCCGCACCTAAGACCCTAGTCCCTCAGCTCGCCTTATATTAACCCTAATATGTAAAGGGACTCGACGCAATACACGCACCATACACGTCACCACGTCGACGGTACCCCGCCACCATCATGTCCCGAGCGGAGATAAAGGACTTACCTTGAGGCCATATCTCTGCCCATTCCTCGACGTGCGCTCCGAAGACACCTAACCCTCAACTCCCGAACACAGTCCCGCTTCTACTTGAACTTCAATACATCAAAACCCTGATCACGAAGCTAATCACTCCTCGACCTCTCCAGCAATTATGATAAAAATGCGCACCTAACGACCACATATACCACGCAGATCTCAAAAGAAATAATAATGTCCAGATCAAAGATACTCGACAATGAAATTAATTAATCCTAGCAAAAATACGCAGTCGACTACTGCAATACTATAAAAGTATAGTCTGGAGAATTCCAATAAAATACACAAAGGCCACAACCTGCTCGCAAAAAACATAGTCACGCTCAGTACAAATTCTCCAAGACCAGCATCGAACACCTAGGAGGATTAGCTTTCCGCATGGCTGATAGAAAATCCTATAAGGAAAAGTCTAGTCAAGCTGCAGGATGACCCCTAAGGATTCCTAGCATGCACAGGTCCAACATCAGCCCCCTCCTTTGTCCTCTACCCTTTGGCTTAGCATTTGACTCAACAGCACATCACCTGGCATTCAACGGGAATCCCTCCTGCCTTCACAAAAGCAGTGCCCAGCTGCCAGATCCTTGTGCATTCACATCAAACCTGTTGGCGCAAGGGACACGTGGACAAACTCCCATCGAGCGAGACGCGCCCATGCCGCTCTGGGCATACGCGTGGCCGCGCTCACGAGCTGGCACCAGCAAGCCAACGTGCACGCTCTGCACTGCATAGTACAGCCAGCTTGTCGACGCCGCGCGCCCGCGCTTGATCCCGATCGTCTCTACGTCGACCACCTTGCTCGCGCGCCGTACCCAGCTAGCCGCTCAGCCCAGCACTCGCACAACCGAGGCTAGCACAGCTGCGAGCGCACGCGCTGTCGACGCGCTGACGCGAGTGCCAGCTGATCCCTTGCTTCGGCTCCTGACGCATCACGGTTCGCCCTGCCGAGTAGATGACGCGCCGCCTGTTGATGAGTTGTCCCGCGCACGCCTCGCTGATTGCACAACAGCCGCGCTGGCGCTCGTACGTCGCAGCGCCGCCCACGCGGTCGACCGTTCGCTCACGGTTGCCCTGCCCCACCCCGCCAGCTCTACCCGCGGCCTCGTCCTGAGCGCGGACTTGTCCCGTCGCCACCACATTGGATTGCCGCCGCCAGCTACCATCTCGCCACGCCTATTTAAGACGACATCCCGAGGCACCCGACAATCCTCCATCCCTCTCCTTCAGCTCCCTTCTGCCTCAAGCTCAGTCGCCAAGCTACACAAGCCCCTCTGCCTCACCTCTCTGTTTCCCCCAAATCGACACCTCTGAATGTGAGCGCGCCCCTCAAATTCCTAGCTCAGAGCAGTCGGAACTTCAACTCACCTCGACAGTTGCAACCGCCGGCACCCCACCGGTTTCCGACCAACCTCAACACGCCCAAACCGCTACTGCCGCCCCTGGTCGAGAAGCCGGCTACCGACCGCTCCGGTCGCGGTTCCCACCCTAGCGCTCGCCTCAGCGCTGGCCAGCTCCTCTGCACCGACCGCACGCCCTATCGTACAAGCGGCGCGCGCTCCGCCTTCAGTCGCGCGCAGGCCGACCGGACCCCAGCTCTGGGCGCCGACCGCCTTTGTCTTCGCCGCCCGGCCCATTAGGTACCGACCCGGTAAGCAGCAAGCCACCGGCCGACCCCATCTCTGATCGCGCCGCCGGCCCTTCTCTCTCCCTGGCTCTGGTTTCTTCTCAGCTCTAACCACTCGTGCCGAATGCTGTCTGCTGGCTTCTAGTTCATTTAACGCACTGGTCGCCAATCTCTATACTGCTGTGGTCGCACTGTAGCATGTTTGGGTCTTTTTCTTCTTTTCCTCAGCTCGTCGGCCGCTAAACCCCCAGTAGCTCAATTAAGTCACTAAGTTAATCCATATTAGCCGCAAACCCTAAGTCAGCCAGGTCGGTGCTCTTATAACCAGCCCCTCACCCATTTCCGTTAGTTCTGGAACCACCATAAAATGTTCAAGCTTTGAACTGTACAAAGTTTTGAAATTGAAATTATTTATAGCATTAACAGTATGGATTAGGTTTGACTAATTTTCTTCTTTTCCTTAATAAGAGTTTATATGCTGTGGATGATAGTCAAGTACAGCCGGAATATTTTTCTCATTGTCCAGTATATCAACCATTGAATAGGACCCAATTGACTTAATAGGGCATAAGCTCTTGTCTTGAGATAAAAAGGAGCTTAAGCCGTACCGATCGCGCCGTCATTTTGTGCAAACCACTCGCTCAAAGATTTTCTCCTCGTAACCTAGGCCTAGTAACCTTTAGGAACGAGACGAACCCAGCGACACCTGCACCTCACCACCTCTACCACACATAAGTTGACAACCCCTTTTGAATGGAACAATGATTCCATGTCCGAAACACTAAAACCCAAGCTCGACAAGATATTCACCACCCTAAAAGTCCTGGCACGTCAGAAACCCAAGGTAGTTGTAAATAATTTTTAACGGTATGACCTAAAGCACACGATTCAATTATTCTAAAAGCCCTGCCGCCGCGGCAGCTATTCCTTCTGTCGCGACAAACTCCTGTCGCAGCTTCCCTGCCCCGCCGCGACAAGTTCTCTCCGCCGCGGCAGCCCTTTTTGTCCACCGTGGCAACGCCGCGACAGCCTCGCTCCCGCTGCGGCAACTGCCGTTGTCACTTTCCTCTGCCACGGCAAGCCATCCCCGCACCCCTTTTCACCTCCTGTAGCTCCTTAGAATCAAATAGCCGACCAAGCACGTTACGATTTCATGTGTTGAAGTTTTTGATTCAATGTTATTTGGTTCTTTCTTGCATCGTTGATTTATTCGCCTTTCCTTCGACGTGTAGATACCGACGTTAGGAGTTACCGCGCGAAGGATTCGGGCAATCATCGAATCAAGCTCAAGCTCGAGACTCAGACAGTATCGCCAGGCAAGCTATTTCCACCTTGACCATGTTGAAATCCTATATTTGTGACATTAATTATTTTGTTTACGAAATTGCATGCTATGTGGGTAAAATCGTTATTTTGTGTAGACTAGTTATTCCTATTAGATGCACGGCTTAGGCCGATAAACCCTATCCTTGTAACCCCAGTATTAAGTGCTGATCATTGAACGATCAGCAACTCTAGTTAGGAGTATAGGCGATAGCCCTGCTTAGCCCTGCTGTAGTAAAAACTAAGTTTTATCAGCGCGATGGGATTGGGATCAAAACCCTCGGTGTGTAAATGCATACCGAGGTGCCATTTACAAAAAAAAATGTTTATTAAAAACCTTGAATGAGACGAGGGAGGATTTGGATTCGGGCAGGAATGCTAAGGGAGTTTGGAGGTGGTAAAGTAGCCGGTCGCTACATGAGAAAGGAAATGGCTGGGTAGCCGGTTGCTACCCGAGGAGATGGTTGGATAAGGAGTCCTGCTCGAATCGGTTAAGGACCGAACCTAAGTGCCGCTGAATCAGTTCCCCCACCGTACGTCCACATTTCCTTTATGGGAAGGACTGGACCTGGTACCTCGTCTAATGTCGGAGCCCGGAATCATGGGAAGTTAGGTTGAAGTGCTAGTGGATCCGGTAGATCCCTAGAGGATCTCCACGGGACTGCGTAGGGGGAAAGCTCTTCATGGGTCTCACCGTATTGTGGGGGTAAAGCTCAGTAGAGTCTTACAAGGTGCGTGGAACATGGTCCGACACAAAGGGGGAGAGTCCCACCCCTGTCATTCGTGATGCAGAGGATCGGGTAGTCCTCCTAGCGAGTCCGGCTCTGGCATGAACACGGGGGAAGGGTCTCGTTGTAATAACCCTGGCAGTATACGTTGCAAAGTACTCCCTGGGTGACCTACATCTTGTGGGTAAAGCCGTACAACCTCTGCAGAGTGTTAAAATCTATTCGAATAGCCGCGTCCTCGGTCATGGACATGAACTGGTAAGGCCACACACTGGTTAGACTGTGTTTTGTTTGTGAAAGCTGGGAAAAGGGATTAAGGACGTGGGCATGATGTGTCCACAGGGTGCAATTTACGCTACCCGGATTGGTAGCTAGGAATTGCTGAAGGAAAGGCTAGCTACACCGCCGGGGTGGTGTGAGTGGAAGCCGAAAGGGTAAGCGGTGATGAGCGCGGCTATCCCGCGGAGGGAATAAAGGAGAGGTAGCAAGGGCTACCACGGAGAACGATGTGATACGTTGGGATCATCGTTTTACAAAGTTCGCTTTTGAATCTATTATTGTTATTTACAATAAAGACTTGCATTTCCGCACAACTGCAACTTAGGGTAGAGCTATCTCTTGATCTATTCCCTGCATGAAATATTGCTGTATATTTCCTCCTGTGGGAATAGCTTGCGAGTACATTCCATGTACTCACCTGGCTTGTTGATTTGGCCAGACGAAGGAGACGGCAAGTCCGAAGAAGCTCACGATCGCGAAAGCTAGGACGTAACCCCAGTCAGTTGCCTGTCAGGTATGGCATACTGATGGGCCACATCTCCGCTGAGTTCCGCTGCAAGTTTATAGCCGTTGGGCTACAGGTATCAGATCATCGACCTTATCGGTCTATTTAATTATTTACGCATGTATGACAATGATATACAGGTTAACTCGTGTGTATCGGCTACTGATCCAGGGACCGATACAGTAATCACGAGGGAGTTCCCGGCCTTGAAACCGGGGGCGCCACAAAACAATACCGGAATTTCAACCTCAAAGTGTCGAATACAAGGAGCTAGTGACAAAGAACATACATCCACTGTCACATGATCGCTCAAGCCAAAGTAAGGAGACTTGGTCTTCGATCAAAGCATGGATGCCAATGAGAAATTTTCGAGGGATATGTGGTAGACACGTTATGGAGGCAATAGGACAAGAAGTTCATACTCTTTGCCTTCAACCGGGAGTAAGTCATCGATGCTCATACTCCATCATTTATATAGTTTATACACAATACCACTTATATATAACCATGCAAACCTATTCTTTTAGATTTCACTAGATATTGATTGTGGTAATACCTAAATAGAATAAGGTTATATACCTTGATTCCTACAAGAGTCGGAACCACGACTTCACGTGTATCACCAATTTAATCGACAAGATGTTTGCTACTTACGTGTCCCATGGGGGAGATCCAATTTAGCAGCCCAAGACAAGTTGACACACGATTTGAATTTCAAGATCTTCCCTAAATACAAAATAATACAGTATACCTTCATTTTTAATTATCAATAATCCCTTCTCGAACTAAAACATTTTCTCTTTATAGTGTGCCAGTAGCCACAAGGAACCAACTTTTGTGCCTACTACGTCTGCCATCACATGCGGCAACTCATGGTGGCTTCAAAGATCCAAGATGTTAAGTTTTGTCCATCTTACCACTATTTTTTCATATGTTCATGAATTTAATTTTACTTTATATAGGTTGCGATTAATATTGGAACAAAGATGATGACTAAGACCGAGCTCATAGAAATTACGGGGGAGTTGTATTATTTTTCATAGACCAAGCTCTCAATGTCAAGGGCAAGTACCAGTAACCCTAGTTGGCTGTAAATTTGAACTGATATAAGGAAACTTTGTGATGTAGATTTGTTGATACTTAGAAATAAAATTCATTTGTTCTTCATACACTTAGTTATTTTTGATGTAAACGTTAATGTGTTCATTCTATAGCATAAAGATGGTATCATTAAATTCATAATAAAAAATACTTTACTCATTTCTCTTTATCCTAAAATTGACTTCTAATGCAGAATCTTCATTAAACCACGTCACCCCATAAACCATAGCCATTAGATTAACCAGCGTGGAAACTTTGAACCTTATGTTACAAGTGTTAAATTATAACTTTTAATGTCCATCCTTTCTCACACCTGCAAAACAGAGAAGGATTAATTGCCAAGCAGTTTCACTCATATAAACATTTTGTTGCCTTTCACTATCTCACATGAACCAAGGCAGTGAAGCCAATTTAATTAGATATGGCAGTTCATTACTACAGAAACATCTATCATAGACGGTCTTTTTAGACGGTTCATTACTACAGAAACATCTATCCTAGACGGACTTTTTAGACCGTTATAGATTAGGGACGTGTTAGACCGTTCGTAAACCCTACCGTCTAGAAAACGACCAATTGGCTCAGTGCAAGAATGAATCATCTGGGATAACATCTGAGACGGTTGAAAATACAAACCGTCTAGTATGTGGACTTATCCCAAATGGTTCATAACTTGGACCATCTAGGATATTCTGGCCACTTGTATGTTGCACAAACATATCCTAGATGGTTGGTGTTGTGAACCGTCTAGCATAATTAATATCCTAGATGGTTTCTCACTTTGAACCATTTGGGATTGGACATGCATATATTGTTTGGCCCTTTGCGGCTTTTGCACTTCCTCCATGCCCATTGCCCCAACTCCTTCACACATCCTCCGTGCCCGTTGCTGTAGCCGCATCGCCGGACGACTTGTCGCATCCTCCCATCATCCTCCCGTCTCCACCGGCCGCCTTCTTCTGTCCTCCGCCTCCACCAACTGTTGCCCTAAATCCTCCACGCTAGCTACCACCGCATCGCCTGATGACCCGGGCGGCACCCCTCCTCCCCTCCCTCTGTAGTAGTGCAATCGACCTCGACAACCCGGCCAGCCCTCCTTCCCTCCCTCAGCACCGGCGGCAAGCCCTCTAGTGGCAAGGTAAGTCCTCCCCTCCCTAGGGCATTGGCATTAGGGCAGCGGTTGATTTTTTTTCTTAATTTCTAAAAAATGTTGCTTAGATCATATGGATTAGTGCATTAGGGCCATTAGGCAGAGGGAAATATGGAAAATGTTCCTTAGATCATATGAAAAATGCTCTTTTTTAACATTGAAAATAATTCTCTGATAGCATTTGAACCTAGAGCTGTTAGGTCATATATTTAATTTATTGTTATCAGAAGAAAGTCCACGATGTTAGGAAGTATATTATTTGTAAGCAAACGTTGAGTAATTGAACTATAGTGGTGCAATTGGCCTATTTTTTTCTATATTCTGCTTTATGTCCATATAGTTGATTTTAGGTTTGTGAAAGTACATCTAGGCCCCTAAATGTGTTTTGTGGTTAACGACAAATGATTAGAGAACTAATGACCGCTTGTAAGCATGTAAACAGGTTTAGTCCTCAATGGATGAAATAGAGGAGTATCGGCGACCCCTCAAAAGAAAAAGGGAGAAGAAGAAGGTAGTAAATCTCCTAGATGTAGATTTTATTATTTAAGTGACGAAAGTCACATTGAGTCTAGGAACACCGTACTATTAAGAGGGGCCTGATGAACATGGTCAAGGAGAACCTTTGCCGAACAAAAGTTTTTGTCACCAAAAAGCTCCAGAAAAACCCTAACCCTACATCCCTGCCGAAATCCGGACCTCGGCCCGGACAGTCCGGCTGTGGGTCCGGCTAGTCCAGAGGAAATCCGAACCTCAGCCCGGACAGTCCGGCCGAGGGTCCAGATTAGTACTAGACTGCCCGGACCTCAACCCGGACAGTCTGGGCTTCTGCCACCTCGACCGATAGCCATTGGATTTGAAAATCCGGAGGGTCCGGGCCAAATCCGGACAGTCCAGATTTTGCAGATTCCCTCAAACGGCTAGTTTTTTAGGGAGCTTCTATATAAGCCCCCTTGCTCAAAGTAAGGGAAACTCTTCGCCCACTTCATTTCCTGCACTCTCTAGAGCATTTCTCCACTCCTCCAAGCACCAAGAGAGAAACTTTGAGAGGAAGAGAAAGACTTGAGTGAGTTGAGAATCAATCCAAGCGACGCGTTGAGTTCATCTCCAAGTGTTCATCAAGCTCATTTCTCTTGGAGATTGGGGTCTCCTAGACAGTTAGGAGTCCTTGAGAGCTCCCATCCTTGTGGTGAGCCTCAAGAAGTTTGTGAAGGCCGGGATTCACCTCCGCGAGGAAAGAATCACCAAGAAGAAGTCAAGGAGACGCAAGAGCATCCTCGAGGGATAAAGGCTTGAGAGGAAGCCGGCTCTTGATCACGTGTGATCGAACTTCCCAAACAGAGACGTAGGATTCCCCCAAGGATTCAAACTTTGGTAACAAATCATTGTCTCTCTTGCTCATTCAATTCTGCGCTTACTTTGCAAGTACATTTATATTGCTCATATTTATCTTGCTTAGTATATTTGATTACTCATATTAAATATAGTCATCTTTGCTAATCAATCAAGCTTAATTCCGCAAAAGTGAAAGATTTGATTAACACTGTATTAAATTTGTTTAGTCGCCTATTCACCCCTTCCCTCTAGGCCGACATCTTGATCCTTTAGTTTGTCATGTTTCATATATGGAAGCTCATCTGTTGTGATTTTATTTGATTTTAGGTTCTATCATATTCTTTCTGAGAATTACATTGCCATGCCAACTTCATATACTGGTAACTGTTAAAATAAATAGTACAATAACCATAGGCTCTTGCTGATTAGCCTTTAAAAATGTTAGTTGTTTGATGAATTTAGATATTTATATATTCAAAATCAATTAAATAACCCCCTCAAGCTGTCCTTTACTCCTGTTGCATCGCCTCTTCTCCTCTAATCTTCTTTCCAACAAAAATAGTGAAGATGTCATCCTAACCTTCATCGCTGCGGAGCCCTCATGGTGAACTAAGGTCGCTGCGACCGTCCGACTCTTCAACGGCCATGAAGATCCGCTGTGGTAGAAAGCCCACTAAGAAGCCCTCTGGCCGCTATTCAGTCACAACGGTCGCTCATGAATCCGAGGCTCTAGCATCCCCTATCAGAACCGCTCAGGTCTTCAAAATGATATGTGGGGTAGTAGCAAGGGAAAAGGTGAAGATCACCATAGAGGATTGGTGCCTTGAGGGAGCGTGACCTCCTCATAGATGAACTGATGGAATCATTTTAGGTGCCTAATGAATGGAAGAAGGACATGTGATGAGCCGCATCATTGACAGCTTGCAAAGCTTGGAGGCACTTCAAGTACACCCTCATCAAAGAATTTTTGAAGGAGGAAAAGGAGGCCTTCGAGAAGTACCCGTGCATGAGTGAAGCAGACTGGGAGCAATTTATGGCGATGAAAACAATGCCAGAATTTCAACATCGAAGTGACGAACACAAGGAGCTAGGGTCAAAGAATATACATACACAGTCACATGATCGCTCAAGCCAGATCAAGGAGACAATCGGCGGAATTTCTCGACCCACACTTGATCTCCGATCAAAGCATAGAATTTCAACATCAAGCATAAACTATTTACTTAACTAAGCCAGAGCCATGTAACATGCGATCGCACTTAGTTCATAATTATCAATCAAACATGTTTATCGGCCCTTAAAAGATTCGACAACAACGTGACACCTTAAAGTAGAGTTTAGATAGAGTTCCAAGTAAGGGTAATGCTCAACAATTTTAGGATATCAACAAAGTAATAAAGATTCAAAGCATGGAATATTCCTCGCAGGAGAAATATCAAAAGGTACTACTTTGCGTGGCTAAGCATTAATAACTCCACATTAACTAGACATCTACTCTAAGATCAAAACTAGGCAACAAGTTCAAAGACTAGTTTTGGAATGACCGATAAGACATTTAATAAACAACGTGCAAGTTTATAATCAAACTCAAAATATAATGACTTTGAAAAATTAGGATCAACGTGATCAAGAACGAGGGGGCATGCCTTTGTTGATGGTGTCTTCTGGTTCTTCTTCCTCTGGAGCTTGTCCTATCCCAACCTCGTCACTCCTTACTTATCGTAACCATAACAACAATAATTCCAAATAAAGATAGAAATTCAACAAAAAAAAGTATATATAGGGTAGCTGGATCACAATGACTTGGTATTCAATGAGGAAGATAGTAAGATGTCAAGATGAGTAAAGAGAAACTCGATAGGATTATGGCTATGGTTTTGCATAAGCTAGGATTACCCACCTAGTATACATATACATTTATTTACATAAAGATTCTACACCGTATACGCCACCTAGCTTATATCCTAATTACAACTTAGCATGAATATAAGATCCTATCATGCTAATCATTAACAGGAGAGCAAACCTAGCATACTAGTATATAACCAATGAGCACCAAACAACCTTACATGCTAGTTTAAATCATCAGATGATATAAGCCAATCCTAACATGCTATATATAGATCACATAAAGCATCAACCTATGCATACTAGTCATCTAATAAAGCATGGCATAATATAAACTTAATTATCAACTAGCATAAAAAGATTTACAGTTTTGTGCTAATAGGATTAATCATAAAAGGGAAAATACAACTATATCATGTTATGCACTAAACCTCCCATGCACGCTTTTCATGCGATTAAAAACTCTAGATCAATTCTAGTATGAACTTACCATCAACAACAATACATAAGAAAATCCTAGCATATTAGGTGTTGTACATAAGCAAAATACAAAAATATGAATATTTATACAAGAGATCTAGCTCTCAATTATTAACTACTAGGGCTAAATATTAACACACGTTAGGAACATGTGAACAGTGGATATAAAGTGCACAAACAGGTTCCTACAATGCATGTTGTAAATATTGTATGAAAAATAAACTACCTTAAAAAATAAGGGCAGAGAAACAAATTAAATCAAAATTACTCAAATCTGCCCAAATTTGAATAGATTCAATCTAGTTTTAAAACTAGCTATTGGATTCAAATCTACCACCTACCTGGGGTTCCTACAAACACTAGAGATCTACTGGAATTTATCTTGGGGTTGGGAGCCTGCCGGAGTATGGGAGAATGAGCTTGCCGGTGATCATCAAAAAAGGGAAAAGAGAGCAAACCGATGATCCGATGACTCCTCTGACCAACGGAAAGTGGTGGCAATCTCCTGGCATCATAGTGAAGGTGTTGACGAGCGTGGAATTAACGTGCACGTCTTGGACAGCGCCGGTCGTGCAATGTCGATGCCGGCATTGGCATGACTTGTGGAGAGCACAGCCAACGGTGATAAGGGGATCTGGGACCTTGTCCAAGGGGTAGAGGAGGCTGAGAGGAGATGATCTACAGAGGGAATTGGGGTTTAGAGCTCACCTGTGGTGGTACAGCTCGAAAGAAGAGGCGGCAATTGGCGGCGAAGATGGGTTCAATTTAGCAGCTGTGGGGGCAATTAGGGTTAGTTCTGAGGAGGTTGGGGTTGGGAACATTGTGACATGCTCGGGAATTTTTATAGGCGGCCGAGAGGGAGAGTTCAAGTAGGCAATGCCAATCCTAGGTCAGTTCGATTTAAAACGACCGAATCTGTGCGGGATTCACCGTTTAAACTGTGGATAAGGGAGGAGTGGAGGCCATAGACTCCATTTTTGCCTTGGGAGCAAAGAAACAAGGAGGAGAGGAGGAATTGGACTCAGAACGGGTTGAAACGAGGCTGTCGTGGATGTCCTAGAGTCTGGACAGAGGTTGAAGATAAAGCTAACACGCGGGACCCAACTGGTAGTGAAACAAATGAGAATAAAAGGAGAAAAAACAATTCAAATTGGTATGCAGTTCTGGTCGTTGGATGGAGATCTGGTGGCCTAGACTGTACCACTTAAGTGATCCAACTAGTATGCCACTCCCGTAGTCATATGCGGATCCAACGGCCGAGATCTAGGTGGGCGCACGTGGCTGGCTAGGCTACGGCCCACAGCGCGGTGTGGGGGAGCGGGCGAGGCCCGGTGGGCCTCGGCTCATGTGGCCAGCGCAGGATGCGGGTAGTCCGAGCAGGCCTCAGCTAGGGTGCAACGCAGGGGAGTGGTAGACCCGAGCGGGCCTCAACCCAGGAGGCCGACGCGGGGGAGGCGGGCCGTGGCCTGGAAGGAAAGGAGAAGGGGGAGGGAAGAAAAAATCGGTTGTGGCCATTTTCGGCCTAGCGCCAATTTCCAGGGTTTTTGATTTTATTCAAAAACAAAGAAATCCAAATAATTCAAAAGTAAATCCAAATGCAGTTCCAAAATTATGAGAAATTTCTCTGAGGCTTAAATGAAATGTGAGGAATCCACTAAAAATGGTTCCACTCAGAAATTTCAAACTAAAAACATGAAAAATCTTAATTTGGATGAAAACCAGATAAAATATATAATTGAAAATTAACATGTGGTAACATCCTTCACTTCTAAAAAAATTGAACCCTCTGAAAATCAAGATGTTACTAAAGGATCAAAATGTCGGCCTAGAGGGGAGGGGTGAATAGGCGACTAAACAATTTTATACAATTTTAATCAATTCTTGCAATTGTGCGAAATTAAACTTATTTGACAAGCAAGAATGACTATATTTAGTATATGTGATCAAGTTTACTAAGCAAGACAAATATGAGCAATATAAAAGTACTTGCACAATAAGTGCGGGAGTAAATGTACAAGGGAGACAATGACTTGTTGCTGAAGTTCGGATCATTGGGGGAATCCTATATCTCCGTTTGGGAAGCTCGATCACACGTGATCAAGAGCCGGCTTCCTCTCAAGCCTTTATCCCTCGAGGACGCTCTTGCGTCTCCTTGACTTCTTCTTAGTGATTCTTTCCTTGCGGAGACGAATCCCGGTCTTCACAAACTTCTTGAGGCTCACCACAAGGATGGGAGCTCTCAAGGACTCCTAACCGTCTAGGAGACCCCAATCTCCAAGAGAAATGAGCTTGACGAACAATTGCAGATGAACTCGATGCTTTGCTCAAATGATTCTCAAATCACTCGGATCTTTCTCTTCCTCACAAGATTTATCTCTTGATGCTTGGAGAAGTGGAGAAATGCTCCAGAGTATGTAGGAAATGAAGTGGGCAAAGCGTTCCCCTTACTTGGAGCAAGGGGGCTTATATAGAGATTCTCTCAAAAACTAGCCGGTTGAGGGAATCTACCAAAATTCAGACTGTCCAGATTTGGGCCGGACCCTCTGAATTTTCAAAACCAATGGCTATAAGCTGAGGTGGCCGAGGAATATTTTCTGGAATGGCTGTTGAAGACTTCACCCGGTCCCTCCGGATTTCACCCGGACCCTCCGGGTACCTGGATGCTACGGCCGGTGTCCGGCATTTCCAGTACAGATCCGGACACCCAGCCGGACTGTCCGGGCTGGGGTCCATATCTCCTCTAGAAATCCCGGACCCCTGGCTGGACTATCCAGGCTAGGGTCCAGATCTCCTCTGGCGGCTGGGTTTAGGGGTTTTGCTGAGGTTATATGGCGACAAAAAGGGTTTAGCTCATCAAAGATACTTCTCGATCATGTTCATCAAGCCCCTCTTAATAGTGCAGTGTTCCTAGACTCAATGTGACTTCCGTCACTAAACAATAAAATCTATATCTAGGAGATTTACCGCCTTCTTTTCCTCTTTATTCTTTTAAGGGATCGTTGATGCTTCTATTACTTTATCCAAGGAGGACTAAACCTATTTTCATTACAAGTGGTCATTAGTCCTCTAATCGCTTGTCATTAACCACCAAAATATGTTTAGGAGCCTAGATGCCCTTTCAGTTACATCACTCATCCTCTACCTCCTATGTTCCTCCTAGAAGGGCGATGGCATGGTGCTGATCGGGTGGAAAGGAAAGGCAAGAGGCGGCGGCAGCTGTAACGCTCAAACTGGGGAGGGAGAGGGGCGGCGCGGCTGAGTGGCGTGGTGGCTGTGAGGCATTGGAGCCTCTGAGGGCAGCACACGATGGAGGTCAACGAGAAGGATTAGTTGGGGACTTTTGTCCATCAATTGAAGGAAAAGGAGCGGTTGATAGGTCCAGGAGGAATGGATAAGAGAGAGATTGAGAAGGCACATGCCATGAGGTGGGCCCATGGCCAGGACACATGTTGGGATTCTACGGGATTGATCGTTCCAATGATCAGTCGCTTATTATGGTTTTCGGTGTCATTGACTTTGGGCGTGTGCACAATATGCAATAATGCGTCCTTTTCTGCCGTTCTTTGACGTCATGCTTGAGCTACCATCTATGTCAAAGTGGTTGCCCAATATGATGTGGCCAAAATGGAGAAACTAATGTGACCAAAGTGGAGAGCATGAGTGAGATAGAAGTGACTTAAGATATGTTTGGGATGGCTCCACTCTAGGATTTCGAGCTTCTGATTTAGCCCCGCACTTGGATCTGTTCCACTTAGCAGTTATAGAAAAAGTATTTTATCACCTTATGTTGCATGCTTCTCAATAGCTGGATTTTATGGAAGTAGAATTAGTGCACATATGACCATATGCATCGTTTAACATGCTAAAGTATATATAAATGTAAAATTTGGTGGAAAATACGTTCCTATGTACTCCCTCCATTCCTCTAAGTAGGGCGCACTAAAAATTTCACTCATACCAACGCGGGTAGCAAATCTCACTTTCTTCCAACTGTACCCCTATGCAGCCTGCAAGTAGTACTCATTCAAACTGCACTAAGCATTTTAGTAGGCTCCCGTCCAGCATTTTCTCCCACGTACATTCCCGTGCAAATTTTGAGCGCAGATATATGCAGCCAGTTTAAAATTTCATCTCCCTCCTACAAATAGGTTCCCTTCTCATCTTCTCTCATCCATTCATAAGCTCGAAACCATGCATCACATAGACCTAAACATACCAATCAATTGGGAAAATACTGGACACTACGATCCAGCTGCTTCTCACCAACGGCAAGGTGATGCCGATGCTCCTGGAGGATCTGCTGGTTCTGGAGGTGATGCTGGGCAGGTGCTGATGGGATTCGTAGCATAGAAAACAAAAATTTTCCTACGAGATGCAAACGAAAACCTAGATCCAATCTAGAACACCAAGATCCAATCTAGAAGAAGCTTGCAACGAGAGACAGATCATATTTACATACCCTCGACGAACACGTCAACGCAGCGGAGAATTTGACCGTTGTCGATGAAGCCCGCAGCCTCCCGCAGCTAGGTTATACCTCCTAGCCGCGAGAGGGATCTTCTCGTGTTCCAATCCGATCAAGCACCGCAACGAGCGGCACCTCCGAGATGTGCACACGTACGGCTCGAAGACGTCACCTCCTTCTTGATCCAGCAAGGCGGGAGATGAGGTAGATGAGATCAACTCCGGTAGCACGACGGCATGGTGGTGGAGGTGGTGGGGTTTCTCCGCGGACAGGGCTTCGCCAAGCGCTGCGCACGAGAGAGAGGAGATGGGAGAGAGGGAGGCGGCGGCTGGGATAGATCTCTCCGGAGGGCTGCCCCTCCCCTCCTTTATATAGAGGAGGAAACTTGGAGGAGGAGGAATAGTACCCGTGAACAGTACACGCGTGAACAGTACGCGCGTGAACAGTACCCTCCCCCAAGTAAAGCCTCCCCTTTCGATCTTATCTCCTATTTTTAAGGGATTTGATCTTATCCCTTGGGGGGTTACTGTTCACGCGACACTATTCATGTGTGTACTGTTCATGCAGTACCCTTGGTCCATGTGGACCCCTCCAGGATAAGTGGGCCCCACCCGGGGACCCCCGGAACCTTTAAAACCTTCCCGGTACGATACCGGAAAAATCCCGAACTTTTCCGGAACCCTAAAAATACTTTCCCATATATGAATCTTTATCTCCGGACCATTCCGGAGCTCCTCGTGACGTCCTGGATCCCATCCGAGACTCCGAACAAAATTTCGGTCTCACCATATTAATATCTCATTTTATACCCTAGCGTCAACGAACCTTAAGTGTGTGACCCTACGGGTTCGGGAATATGTGGACATGATCGAGACACCTCTTCGATCAATAATCAATAGCGGGACCTGGATGTCCATAATGACTCCCACGTATTCAACGAAGATCTTTATCGGTTTGAACCACGATGTCGAATATTGCATTCCCTTTGTCTCGCGATATTTTACTTGCCCGAGATTCGATCGTCGGTATCACCATACCTAGTTCAATCTCGTTACCGGCAAGTACTCTTTACTCGTTCCGTAATGCCACATCCTCTGTGACCAACTCTTTAGTCACGTGCTTGCAAGCGATACAGAATATGCTTTACCGAGTGGGCCCAGAGTATATCTCTCTGTCACATGGATGGACAAATCCCACTCTCGATACATGCAACCCAACAAGTACTTTCCGAAATACCTGAAAGACACCTTTATGATCACCCTGTTACGGCGTGACGGTTGATGCCCCCAAAGCATTCTTCCGGTACCAGGGAGTGGCATTATCTCATGGTCTAAGGATCGAAACATTTAACAATGGAAAGCTATGCAATATGAACTTTGTGACGTGATCGAATTGCCTAACTTAATTTGGGTCTGTCCATCATGTCATTCTCCTAATGACATGACCCCGTTATTAACCGACATCACATGTCCATGATTAGGAAACCTTAACCATCATTTAATCAACGAGCTAGCCAGATAGAGGCATTGCTAGGGACACGGTGTTGTTTATAAAACCACACATGTATTATGTTTCCGGTTAATACAATTATAGCATGGAGTATAAACATTTATCATGAACAAGAAATATGATAATAACAATTTATTATTGCCTCTAGGGCATATTTCCAACAGTCTCCCACTTGCACTAGAGTCAATAATCTAGTCAATAAGTAAGCACTTAACACCTATGGCATTCCGGTGTTATTCATATGCTTTGCATGTGGTAAACTTTATCAATGGATCTGACATGTTCAGGTCCATGTATTTGCAAATCTTTTGCGTCTCCACGCATCACTCATTCTCGAATGAGTTGGCATTGTATATGTTTGGTCACTTGGTGGGACCTTAATTCCTCGTCCTGAATTATGTTGCCACCATTGTCGCACAATAGAGCTTCATAGTACTGGCTCACTTGGAACTACACCAAGTTCGATAACGAACTTCTTGACTCAAACATCCTCCTTTGTCGTTGTTAAAACAACGATATACTCAGCCTTTGTTTGTGGAATCCATCAAAATGTTTAACTTTGGAATTCATCCAAGTCCAGCATGGAACCTCCTTCCAGCCCATTGTGCCACCTTTTATTAAACACATAGCCTAATTGAGATAAATTGTTTGTATCTGTAACAAAACTAGCACCGATGTAACACCTTACAATGGACCGTTTGTCACCTCTGCATACAAAACATATCCTTAGTTCTTCCAAAGTACTTAAGGATATTCATAGTATTGTTCAAAGATCAACATGTGATCATTCTGGTATATGCCCGTAACACTCAGAGCATACGACATATCTGGTTTGTGTGCATAGCATGGCGTACATGATTACAAAAAAATGCTCATGCGTTTAGCTCATCAAGTGTTTGTAAAACACTGAGTCTTGCATCAACCTCTTCCATGCGACAAGAACCCTTTCTTGGCGTTTCCATACTGAACCAACTCAATATCTCATCTATGCACGTTGGCTTAACCATATTCGGTGCCTCAATCTATCTCCATAGATTTTGATGCCCAATATGCTGTTTAGCCTAAGTCTTTCATCAAAATCTAATTTTAATGAAATCTCAACCGTATCAAGAAAAGACACATAATTTCCAATCAACTATATGTCGTCTACATAAAGTATTAGAAATATGTCTTAGCGCTCCCACTTACTTTCTTGTAAATATACAAGCATCTTCACCGTCCCTGATGAAACCAAACTCTTTTGACAATTTCATCAAGTGAAAATTCCAACTCCGTGATGCTTGCTTCAGTCCTCAAATAGAACGCTGAAGTTTGCATACCCTTTCTAGCATTCTCTAGATCGACAAAACCCTTGGTTGTATCTCACATACATCCTCGGTTAGCTTCCTGTTAAGGAACTTAGTTTTGACATCCAGCTGCCATATCTCTTAATTGAAATATGCAGTGATTGCTAGAATAATCCTTACAGACTTAAGTATCGCTACGGGAGATCCAATCTCATCGTAGTCAACTATTTGAACTTAGTCGAAAACACTTTGCGATAAGTCGAGCCTTTTAATGGATGGACACATCCACGTCTGTCTATTTTATAGATCCATTTACGTCCGATAGGCTTCATGCCTTCCGGAGAGTCTACCAAGTTCCAAACTTGATTTTCGCACATGGACTCTATCACGGAATTTATGGCGTCCAGCCATTCAGCGGAGTCAGGGCCCATCATTTGCTTCCTTGTAAGTTGCAGATCCATCGTTGTCACAACAACAATACTTCATCCTCAAACCACACGCTGGTTTAGTACAAAGTCTGCTTAACCTACGCGGTTCAGCTGCAATCTCGACCGAAGTCTCTACAACACATGTAGTGGCTTCCATTTCAGTCATAATAGGAAACTCCAGAACAACTTCCGGTGTTACACTACTCTGACCTAATGACAAAGATTCTCCAATCTTGCCGAGCTGCACTGTCCTCCCACTCACCTTTTCGCAAGAAACACTTTCTCATGAAATCCACCTTTTGTGACAAACACTTTTGTCTTCAGTTCGGTGATAGGAGAAATACCCAAAAGTTTCTTTGGGATAACCTTTGAAGAATCTTTAATCCGATTTTGGTTGTAAACACTTTACATATACTATGCATACCAAAATTTAAGAAAAGACAATTTGGGTTCCTACCCATGCCATAACTCATATGGTGTCATTTCAACGGATTATGATGGCACTCTATTCAGTGTAAAAGCGGTAGTCTCTTAAAGCATAATCCATAAAAATATAACGGCAGTTTTATTTAATTACATCATCGATCTAACCATGTCTAACAAGGTTTGATTACATCTCTCGGACACTCCATCACTCTATAGCGTTCCGGGATGCGCAAGTTGTGGAACAATTCCATAACTCTTCAGATGTTCACTAAACTCGTAACTCAAATATTCTCCTCTACAATCCAATCATAGACATTTGATTTTCTCGTTACGATGATTTTCTACTTCACGCTGAATTTTGAACCTTTTCAAATATTTCATACTTCTTTCTCATCAAATAGATATATCCATATATATCCACTCAAATCATCGGTGAAAGTTTATGAAGTAGAGGAATCCACCATACACGGCTACACATATCGTACTTCATACATCATTATGTATAATTTCCAAAAAGTTAGTCATCCGTTCAACTTTGGCCTATAAACGGATTTTTAGTCATCTTCCTTTCAGACAAGATTTGCAAGTGTCAAATGATTTAAAATCGCATGACTCCAAAAATCCATCAACATGGAGTTTCTTCATGCATCTCTTTCCAATATGACTTAAACACAGGTGTCACAAATAAGTGAAATTCAAATCATTAGCCTCGCGGCGTTTTAGCGTCAGTGTTATGGATGTTGGTATTACCATCAAGATTTAAATGATCCATCCATTATGGAGCATGGCCATAATTTGAACAACCATTGTTCTCATAAAGCCGAAACAAAATAACAATTACTAAGCACTTATAATCAATCTCAAAGGCTCGAAAGGATGCAGACGGTGAACATAATAAACCCTTTTATTTAGTTCCCAATGTGCATCACTACCACATCTTTTGCTAGTCTTTTAGGCCGTTGTAGTTCTTGTATCATGTTGCATTGTATGGCACTCATACCAACCGATCTAGTATCACATACCCAAGAATTACATTGTTTACTAGCAAAGAATACATCTACAACATGTATATCATCTATATACCTGAGCTGGACTTTTCCAATCTTTTCTTTTCCTGCCAAATATTTTTCAGATCCTCTTTCAGCGTCCCCTCTCTTTTTAGAAGAATCTATCAACATCAACAATGGCACCAGTCACATTGGCACATAGTCTTAGGATTTTAGTCAAGTACTAGCACCCTTAGACTTGCACTTTGAAATTGATCACCATCATCACATGATTGGCGTTCTTTCGGATTCCACTTTTAGCTATCTTTAAGTATGGTAAATAAATTACCCATACACTTTATCCATCCCATCATAACATTTTATGATGAAGCTACTATAGCTCGTAGGGAAGTATGCGAGAATAATTTCAGTGCCAAACTATTTAGAAATCAAGACGCCTAGCGTCTTCAATCTTTGCATATACTCATACAATATGAGCACACGCTTTCTCACTAGATTATACTCAGTCATCTTGCAGCAAAACAAGGTTTTAGATATCACATATCTGTTACTCCTTGCTCACTTCTGAAACAATCCTTTCAGCTCCTAGATTATCTCATAATCTCCTCAATTCTCAAAACAATTTTGTAGATCAAGTTTCACGGAGACAAACATGACTTTAGACACTAAATTGGAATCATTGCTCTTGGATTAATACAACTTATTAAATCACATGGAGCTAGGTCAGGTTACCGAAAGTTTGCAATAGGACTTTATCTTAACTTGGCACTAATATGGTATCATTCCGTATCATTACTACCAGATCAATTCAGTTTTTCTATCTCAATTAACAAGCTAAGTGTAAGGTAGATAACGGATGCCAATGACTACTACGAACTATGCAAATTCACTTTGATTAGTTGTTCATGATAATAAACTCCCACTAAATTCAACATCCCTCATAGTTGTTTTAGTGGTACATGATCCAAATCCACTACACCAAGTCCGATCATCACGTGAGATGCTGTAGTTTCAATGGTGAACATCAACATGTTGATCATATCGTCCATATGACTCATGTTTAACCTTTCGGTTCGCTGTGTTCCGAGGCCATGTCTGTACATGCTAGGCTCGTCAAGACAACCCCAGTATTCTGCATGTGCTCCGAGGTCATGTCTGTACATGCTAAGCTCGTCGAGACACCCGTCGTATGTGAACGTAGAGTCTATCACACCCGATCATCACGTGGTGCTTCGAAACGGCGAACTTTCGCGACGGTGCATACTAAGGGAGAACATGAACATGATATTACTTTGTGAGGGATCATCTTATAATGCTACCGTCGTCATACAAGCAAAATAAGATGCATAAAAAGGATAAACATCACATGCATAGATAATGTGACATGGTATAGCCTTTTTCTTCTTGTGCCTTTGATCTCCATCTCTAAAGCACCGGCATGATCTCCATCACCACCAGCATGGCGCCTAGGTCCTTGGGCGCCGCACATGATTGTCACCACCACGCGTTGCAACTACAACTATTGCTAACCATAGCGATAAAGTAATGCAATTACATGGCGTTTGGAGTTGACACGCAGGTCATACAAAAATATTAAAGACAACCATATGGCTCCTGCCAGTTGCCGTACTCATCGACATGCAAGCCGTGAAATATTACAAAACATGATCATCTCATACATCACATATATCACATCACATCTTTGGCTATACCACATCACATGCCCCTGCAAAAACAAGTTAGACGCCTCTACTTATTGTTTGCAAGTTTTACGTGGCTTCTAGGGGCTGCATACAAGAACCGTTCTTTACCTACGCAAAGCCACAACGTGGATTCAAGTATTGCTATTAACTGCTTCAAGCCTCCCGTTGCAATTTAGATCTCACTATAGCAAGAGAGACAGACACCCGCCAGCTGCTTATGCAATACAAGTTGCATGTTGATCGCAGAACCGGTCTCATGTGCGAGGACATGTAAAGTTGGTCCAGGCCGCTTCATCTTACTATCCCGCAAGATCCAAAGTGCACGAAAAGAGGTAGCAACAAGAGAATCAACGTCCACAATCCAATTGTGTTCTACTCGTACAAAGCATCTACGCATAGATCTAGCTCTGATACCACTGATGGGATTCGTAGCATAGAAAACAAAAATTTTCCTACGAGATGCAAACGAAAACCTAGATCCAATCTAGAAAACCAAGATCCAATCTAGAAGAAGCTTGCAACGAGAGACAGATCATATTTACATACCCTCGACGAACACGTCAACGCAGCGGAGAATTTGACCGTTGTCGATGAAGCCCGCAGCCTCCCGCAGCTAGGTTATACCTCCTAGCCGCGAGAGGGATCTTCTCGTGTTCCAATCCGATCAAGCACCGCAACGAGCGGCACCTCCGAGATGTGCACACGTACGGCTCGAAGACGTCACCTCCTTCTTGATCCAGCAAGGCGGGAGATGAGGTAGATGAGATCAACTCCGGTAGCACGACGGCATGGTGGTGGAGGTGGTGGGGTTTCTCCGCGGACAGGGCTTCGCCAAGCGCTGCGCACGAGAGAGAGGAGATGGGAGAGAGGGAGGCGGCGGCTGGGATAGATCTCTCCGGAGGGCTGCCCCTCCCCTCCTTTATATAGAGGAGGAAACTTGGAGGAGGAGGAATAGTACCCGTGAACAGTACACGCGTGAACAGTACGCGCGTGAACAGTACCCTCCCCCAAGTAAAGCCTCCCCTTTCGATCTTATCTCCTATTTTTAAGGGATTTGATCTTATCCCTTGGGGGGTTACTGTTCACGCGACACTATTCATGTGTGTACTGTTCATGCAGTACCCTTGGTCCATGTGGACCCCTCCAGGATAAGTGGGCCCCACCCGGGGACCCCCGGAACCTTCTAAAACCTTCCCGGTACGATACCGGAAAAATCCCGAACTTTTCCGGAACCCTAAAAATACTTTCCCATATATGAATCTTTATCTCCGGACCATTCCGGAGCTCCTCGTGACGTCCTGGATCCCATCCGAGACTCCAAACAAAATTTCGGTCTCACCATATTAATATCTCATTTTATACCCTAGCGTCAACGAACCTTAAGTGTGTGACCCTACGGGTTCGGGAATATGTGGACATGATCGAGACACCTCTTCGATCAATAATCAATAGCGGGACCTGGATGTCCATAATGACTCCCACGTATTCAACGAAGATCTTTATCGGTTTGAACCACGATGTCGAATATTCCATTCCCTTTGTCTCGCGATATTTTACTTGCCCGAGATTCGATCGTCGGTATCACCATACCTAGTTCAATCTCGTTACCGGCAAGTACTCTTTACTCGTTCCGTAATGCCACATCCTCTGTGACCAACTCTTTAGTCACGTGCTTGCAAGCGATACAGAATATGCTTTACCGAGTGGGCCCAGAGTATATCTCTCTGTCACATGGATGGATAAATCCCACTCTCGATACATGCAACCCAACAAGTACTTTCCGAAATACCTGAAAGACACCTTTATGATCACCCTGTTACGGCGTGACGGTTGATGCCCCCAAAGCATTCTTCCGGTACCAGGGAGTGGCATTATCTCATGGTCTAAGGATCGGAACATTTAACAATGGAAAACTATGCAATATGAACTTTGTGACGTGATCGAATTGCCTAACTTAATTTGGGTCTGTCCATCATGTCATTCTCCTAATGACATGACCCCGTTATTAACCGACATCACATGTCCATGATTAGGAAACCTTAACCATCATTTAATCAACGAGCTAGCCAGATAGAGGCATTGCTAGGGACACGGTGTTGTTTATAAAACCACACATGTATTATGTTTCCGGTTAATACAATTATAGCATGGAGTATAAACATTTATCATGAACAAGAAATATGATAATAACAATTTATTATTGCCTCTAGGGCATATTTCCAACAGGTGCACGGTGGACACAAGCACTTCTGCTGCGGACACGACCGGCTCAAGCTCGCAGGCCGTGGCCACTTTCATGTCTGGCACGTAGCCCAGGAGCAGCACCATGGCGACGAGCAGTAGCTAGCCCAGGACCCTGCAGAGAATGTGCACCATGCCGAGGAGCATCAGCTAGCCCAGGAGCAGCACCATGGCGACGAGCAGCCCCTAGGCCAGGACCCTGCGGAGAACGTGCACCATGCCCACGAGCATCAGCTAGCCCAGGAGCAGCACCATGGCGACGAGCAGCCCCTAGCCCAGAACCCTGCTGAGATAGTATACCATTCCGAGGAAAAGCAGCTCGCCCAGGAGCATCACGACGCGGAGGACGTCCACCATTGTGAGGACCAGTAGCTACACCAGGATCAGCAGGACGCAGATTATATGCCAGATTCCGAGGAGCATCACGTAGCCCAGGAGCAGCACGACGCGGAGGACGTCCACCATTGCGAGGAGCAGCAGCTAGACCAGGAGGAGCTTGATGCGGAGGACGTCCAGCCTGCAGAAGAAGAGAACGTGCAATGTGATCTTGTAGACGAGAATGCCAATATCCTAAAGAGAAGGCAGTACAGTGATCAAGAAAAACAAGCCATATATGCCATGCTCTTAGAGAGAACATCTGTAGGCATTTTGAAGCGCGGTGTCAGCAAGGACGTCTCCGACGCAACCGGTGTTCCTATAAGAGTTGTACAAAGAATATGGAATAATGGCAAGAGGGCTGGAGGGGTTCATGGAGTCTTGAATAAAAGGCCAAAGAATTGTGGTAACAAGAGGATAGCTTTCAATTCTGATGCGATTAAAGAAGTGCAGCTCGGTAAAAGAACGACTCTCAAAGATTTAGCTAATGAGTTGAATGTGTCGAAGACTACCTTGTTTAGGCGTTTGCAAGAGGGCAAGCTTAGAAGGCACACCAATGCGATCAAATCTACGCTTACCGAAGAAAACAAGAGAGCAAGGATTCGATTTTGTCTCTCGAAGCTAGACCCAATCAGCTTGCCCCAGGAGCCAACATTTTATGGAATGTACAACGTGGTACACATTGATGAGAAGTGGTTTTATCGGACTAGGCTATCTCAGAACTTCTACTTAGCTCCTGACGAGGAGGATCCGAAACGAACCACACAGAACAAAAACTTCATAGAGAAGGTTATGTTCCTTGCTGCAGTTGCTAGGCCACGGTACGACACTCATGGTACAATGACATTTGATGGAAAGATAGGCATATGGCCTTTCACGTTCGTAGAGCCAGCAAAAAGAACGAGTGTGAACCGGGCTGCTGGTGTCTTGGTAACAAAGGTGCTGCCGTCGGTGACGAAGGAGGTTAGCCGTGATTATATGTTGACGAAGGTTTTGCCCGCCATCAAGGGGAAATGGCCCGCGGAGGAACAAGGTTTTCCTATATTCATACAGCAAGACAATGCGAAGACGCACATTGCCATGGATGATCCTGATTTTTGTGTCGCGGCCATGGCCGATGGGTTCAACATTAGTTTAGTGTGCCAGCCGGCAAACTCGCCTGATCTCAATATTCCAGACCTAGGGTATTTTGCGGCCCTTCAAGCCTTGTTTCAGAAGTCATCGCCAGGTAATATCGAGGACATCGTCGCAAAGGCACAAAGGTTATGCAGGCCTTCGAGGAGTACCCGGCTGAAAGGATTAACAGGATTTTTCTAACCCTACAAGCGTGCATGACAGAGGTCTTGCGGCTAAAAGGAGGGCAACACTACAAAGTTCCACACATGAGAAAGCAAGCTCTTAAGCGAAACGGGGTACTGCCGGTTAGATTGCAGTGTGATCCAGGCATTGTAAACGAGGCTACGGAGTTTTTAAATTCTTGATGTAATCGGAATGGAGTAATGTGATCATCTATCTAATGGACTAATCATATTTAGCTAATCAGTTCTGATGATCATATTTAGCTAATCAGTAGTCGAATGAAGTGGCAGGAGCTCAGCCTTTCTTTATAGACGAAAGAGTTTAGAACAAAAACAAAAGATTAGCTAAAAGATTAGCCCAATTGTCACATTTCTTGTATCTCAGCCTAGCTAGTTCTTGCTACTCTTATTCTGTGTTGTGCTAATCAGTACTCATTCAAACAAAAGATTTAGCTAATCAGTACTCATTCAAACCAAACATTTTGCTAATCAGTACTCATTCAAAGCAAACCATTTAGCTAATCAGTACTCATTCGAAGCAAAACATTTTGCTAATCAGTACTCATTCAAACTGCACCATTTAGCTAATCAGTACTCATTCAAACGTGCACCATTTAGCTAATCAGTACTCATTCAAACCTTCGTCGTTGTCGTCGCAAATGTGATCAAGCCACGCCCGAGGGTCCGTGACGAGGTTGTCGTCGTCGGCTGTGGCGTTGACGACGGCCCCATCGAGCTTCACGACGCGCTCTTCCTCGGCGGCGCCGCATGCAAGCTCGACGGCCTCGGTGTTGACGACGGCGCCATCGACGCGATCTTCCTCCGCGGTGCCGCACGCAAGCTCAACGGCCTCGGTGTTGACGACGGCGCCATCGAGGCGGAGGACAACGCGATCTTCCTCGGCGGTGCCACACGCGCTCGACGGCCTCGGTGTTGACGACGGCGCCATTGACGCGGAGGACAACCCCCTCTTCCTCGGCGCTGCCGCACGCGAGCTCGACGGCGCTCACGTCCACTTCGCCCACGCGCTCTTCGTGGGCGGCGCCGCGTGCGAGCTCAATGGCGCTCACGTCCATCTGGCTGATGCGCTCTTCCTCGGCGACGCCGCGTGCAAGCCTGTCGGTGCTCACGTCCACGTGGCCGCCGCGATATTCCTCGGCGGAGCACCCGGCTGACGTTGGGGTGGTGTGGGAGATGAACGGACAGAGCAGCGTAGCATAGGATGGGGCGGGGCGGAGAAAACGAAGAGGTACCAGTGTCACGGGGTGAAATCGGAAAAAAGAGGGCCGAAATGCCAAAACGCCTTACATTGTGGAATAAGCGGAAAAAACTAAAACGCCCTACTTAGAGGAACAGAGGGAGTACATTGCAAAAGAAAGACAAAAAATTGATTAATCTTTTATAGTATAAGTGTATTTTTGTCGGTTTCCACGGTGCACAAATGATCGTACTTTTGCATGTAACTATGGAAGTCTAGACTTCCTTTTTAGATGGTATGTAAGTCTGGACTTACATGTACTAGTACTATAAATGTTTTATTTCATTTTATTTGAAATTCTACAAGTGCCTAAGCTCAAACAGGTTGTGTATATAGACATTTACCAGGTTTTTGTCCAACGAGGAAGTCAACGATCTCCTGTACGAGGCTGATTTTCGCGTGTGATCCTGGATTCCTGATCCACCCTCCACTCGCACGCGCGCCGCGCACCAACACGCATGCGTCCTGCTATCGGCTAATACTACTTCCCCGACAGGGTGAAACACTTCCTACGCCGCCATCGCCTTCATTTTCTTTCCTCCCCTCTCTCTCTCTCTCTCTCTCTCTCTCTCTCTTGTCAGCTCTCGGCTTCTCCTCCCAGCCCGATCTGCGCCGCCACTCCAGCGCCGCTCGCATTCCCATGAACCGCGGCGCCTCTCCCTAAAGAATCCTTCTTGTTCGTGCTCTTCTTCGCCTGATTCGCCGCCGCTCCGGCCCCGCGGCCTCGGGTGCCCAGTCTCTGCCCGGATCGCGATCTGTCCACGCTCGCCTCGTGCCAATTAGGTGTTCGATTCGTGTGGATTGGCGTTTAAATATTCGCGTTTAGATATCTGCTTCGGTTCTTGAGGTGTTAGGTGTGCTGTAGAGGTATCTTTATCTTGCCGGTGTTACTCTAGTTTGGGTTAGTAGAGCCCGTAGTTTTGTCTATTCTGTCGGGAATCCACGGACGGTGGCGTCAGTTCTTGTGGACTTAGGTCACGAGGAGGCTGGGACCAGTGCTTAGTTCTTGTTTAGTTGGCCTTTTAAGAACGTTTGCTTTCGCTTGCCATTATTGACCGATTTAATTTCAGCATTTGTGATCTGGGAAAACTGGAGCCTTGTGCTTGCCCTTACTTCTCCACAATTTCATCTGAAGTGTTCATCAATCATATTTCCTCTGTTCCGTATCATATGTTTCGCGCATAGGGGATCGAGACACAGCAGAAGACGCCCACACGATCGAGTAATGTTAAGTTTCACTGGGGTAAATTAGAGTTTTGGACCAGTTAGGATTCCGTAAGTCGATTGCTTTGGTTATTTGCCGGTAGGGCATTTCGGTTTGGTCATGTCTTGTACCTCCCCAGATCCTCCAGACTACTGCTCGGCCGCATCGCCTGAGCTTAAGCTATACCAAGCCTTCATCTTCTCTGTGCCAGTTTTCTTCACATTCGTCTTGCTTCTCTTCTTCTACTTGTTCTACCTGCGCCGCCGCAGAGCGAATTGGCAGTCCTTGCGTATGAGGGCTAATAATTTGATTCGGGGAGATAACCCTAGGGTAAGTTAGCCTTTATGTTCTTCTGATGAATAAGTTGGGGTTATCAATGTATTGGGGATCTCATGGTTTGCTTTATCTTGCGTTGAACACATCTGCATTTATAGTTGGAGAGTGGCATAAAGAAGGAGGTGCGAGAAATGTTGCCGGTCGTGGTCTTCAAGGAGAGCTTCTTGATCAGGGAAACACAGTCAGTGATCCACTCCCAATCTCCTCAATGCTGTTCATATAATGTTGTGCTAGACCATATATCTCATCAAACGCTCATCTCATTTTTTTTTCTGTTTTAATGTGTTGGTCCTTTTTCTATGTCATGAAGATATTATGTTTTAAAGAAATAATTGCAGTATACTGGTATGTACTGTCCATATATGATATAGTAGCACTTTAATGTCTATTTTGTCCTATGAAGAGCTCAGGAATTGGCTCTGTGAGGCATTAAGGATGCCAGTATTCTTAATCAAGGTTGCTAGAGCCTAAAGCTACATATGCGTCTGGTAAGGCATTAAGGTAGCCAACCCTCTCTATATCAAGGCCACTAGCCTGCATCTCAATGCCGCTGAGGTAGCCAGTTATTAACTGCCATCTAGATCACTCATGCACGGCATGTGTAAACTTGGAAATCTGTTGAACAGAAGCAAACAATGCAGATACTGCAATAAATAGAGATCCTTCAGTTAGCAGTTAGCACAAGGTTGATAAACTTAATTAATGGGTGTAGTAGTTCCATGCTTCCAGCTTTCTGGTTTCCATAACCAGTAGTGGGACTGCTGGATTTTAGTGATATGTAATAGTAGGCTCTAATGAAGTGTCAATGGATTAAAAAAATTAAAAAAATGTTGTGGACATTTCTACACTCATGAGCTTTAGGGAGTAGAAATGCATGACATCATTGCTAAAAATTTTGTCAAGGATTTTATGTTGACAATCTGTTTTGTCGTTGTGTTATCAAGAAATAAACGTAGATATACATGTGTGTGCATAAATAGTATACTCTCAAGAGTGACACGATACATGGAACGATTTTATTGCAATCAATTGAAAGTAATTAAAACTACCCATGGATTTAGAGGTTCACTGCTACTAATATGCACACGATACAACTTATGTTAACAAACCAACATAAGTGCAAGCTTTCCAAGCTATGGTCTCAAATCCCTGAAAAGAATCCTTCATGAATCATCAAAAGGTAGGCAAGCCCAAGTTCTAAGATTTTTCAACAAATATGGCGATTCCGGTTGGGGAAACCACTGGAAATCACATACAGGTTTGTTTTAAATCTTCTGGAGGAAAGGGCAGCAAGAAGAAAGCACTGAACAGAAAATCACCTACGAGTTACCTGTCAGATCTGTCTGGATTTGAACTACCTGTAGATGA
The DNA here is from genome assembly GCA_019208055.1 of Stipa capillata. Lineage (NCBI taxonomy): Eukaryota > Viridiplantae > Streptophyta > Magnoliopsida > Poales > Poaceae > Stipa > Stipa capillata. The sequence continues at coordinate 106,469 of JAGXJF010005098.1, read as the reverse complement.
CCCGTTGTTAATGCCTGCAGATGATTTTACGGAAGTGTGCAACTGTACCGTAGTGTTTTTGTGGGTCTCACCACTGCAATTTAGCTTGTTGCTTACATGGTATTCTAAAGCTTTGTTATCCTCCTGAACCTGTATTGAACACAGTATATTACTTCCAGTAACCCGTAGCATAAAGGCCTTCTCTGAGACTTTCTTATTTGACATGCCTGTATATTTTTTTGACTGCTTTGCTTTGCACATTTCTCTATCAAAGTAAACTTCTCTACCACTAGCACTCGCCACAATTGTGTTTTAGCAAACTATAATATATGTTCCTTCCGCTGCCCTTTTACCCGGCATTGTTTCGTTTTGTTGGTTATCATTTGCTGAACACCTAACCATTCTTTGGCAGATGCTCTGTCTGCTTAGCAGACTATCAACCAGATGAGCGGCTTCAGAGAATACCACCTTGTGGTCATACCTTCCATATCGATTGCATCGACCACTGGCTCTCTACAAACACTACCTGCCCCCTTTGTCGAGTATCACTCCTCCCAGCCCCCAAAACTGCCAACACTGACCCTACGGATTTGGAAGCACAAACCATCGAAGAGGATGGCTCCTCGAATGTACAATACCAGGAGGGCCTTGGTGCTGAGGACACGCGACCGGAGTATCAGGCAGTTGAACAGGGCAACGAGGGCCTGACACATCAGGGTGAAGAACTGCAGAATAACGCTGGGGCATCGGCCAGGGTAGTCGTTGAGCCTCCAGCGGCAGACGCTGAGGGGTCTCAAAGTGCAATCTGCCTACCCTGTAAACCGAAGAAATAAGACTTTTCTTTATGTACTATTTTATTTTAGTGTTGTATCTTTGGCTGCTTAGAAGGATTAATACGAAGCACATGAAAATCTCCACTAATGATGCACTTACAAAAGAAAAGGTCTAAGAAAAATGTCTAATCTTGTATTTGGATAGAATTTCCACTGGTTCATAGTTCTTCAGAACTGAGAAATGGCTGCAATGTCTGTTGGATGTATTAGGTCAGATGGAGGGGAAATGAAATTGGCAAGCTCTTATTTTTCCTGAGTTGTGTCATCCGTGACATGTGTAGTAATACATGTGTCGTTATAATCTTGACCTTAAATTGGGTTAGGACCATCACCACTAAAATAGCGATGCAAAGGCCTACTAAACACACAGCCCAATAGCAGCGACCAACCACCATAACAGCAACGTCTAACCATCCGTCGCATGCCAAACGTATCATCACCAACCGGCCGGGGCAGCATTAGCACGGCACGGCACCACAACCCAGATTTTCCCTAATTCCCTCGTGCCAGAGGCTGATCGGAGCAATCATTCCGACAGACACCTTTCATACTGGAGATCAGTGGATCATCATCATCAGGGCACATGGCTCCTCCACATAACAAAAGCACAAAAACCCTCCATCACATGGCTACTCCACTAGCACAGTTAGAAGAAAGAATGGGCATCACAATGATTAGACGACTGAAGAGTATCAGAAAAAGCGCCGCACTAGTTCAGTTCAGTCACATGTACACAATAAAACAGAAGACAGCAGAAAGAAAGCACAGCCACTAATAGCAACGTTCCGGCTCCCAAAAGCACAACACCAACCACCAACCCAAGCACGGCGGCACACCGTACAGTTAAAAAAGGATATTGCTGGAATAAAACAACACTTCGCACGGCGAGGAAATATGATGCTGATATGTACTAGTGAATAGTAATGGTAGATACTCCTATTTACTGGCGAGCAGCACGGCGGTGGTCAGCACGGCGGTGGCAGCACCCTCCATCTCGCAGGTTTTACCAGTCCTCTTCCCTCAACCAGAACCGAGTACTGGACAAGAATGCCATGGCTAGTACCAAATACAGAAAATAAAAAGATGGATGGATGTCACAGGGAATGGCATGCAATATACTGCTGACTCCCAGCCATCCTTGCTGGCAAGGGACCTCACTGGTCCATCTGCAGGCATTATGCACAAACCAAGGTAGATGCGGACGATATCCTTTGGGTCCGCGAACCAACCAACAGATAACTCTTAGCAGTCTCAAGAATCATGGGCATTGGCCCCCATGATTAACATCTCAAAAAAGAGAGGAAAAGATAGGGCCGAGTTAGCATTCAGCAGTCCTTGTTATCGGTAACTTGGGCGTTATTTTCCAAATCACTCTGTGGCATGTCAGACTCAGGCGATAGTTTGTTTGGACTTGGCTTGGTGGTGTCACCAATGACCGGCAGCTTGGCCTTGGGAGTCAGAAGCTTCGCCTCCTCATAGGAGTAAACGTGTATCCTTTTCACCATGCTGCAAAACTCACTGCAGTAGTAAATGATCCAAGCATGAGCAGTTAGGACTTGAATGGACTTCTAAACACAACTAAATTGCAAATTGATACAAAGGATACAAAGGTACATACTTCCAAGGGTCATCCCCAACCAGCATCATATCATCCTCATCATCTGTGTAAACAAGCTTCCATTTCTTGAGGCTGGCAGAGAGCTCTCCCTGGATATCAAACATCTCTTCTAATTTGTGGTGAAGATCATCATATCCATGCAGCCTTGTCAAGTCCACTGCCCTTCCAACTGCCATTCCTTGCATAATTACCTGGAGGATGAACATTTGTCAATTACATTGTCATCTACAATAGGGTTTTGAACATCACCCAGAAAAATAATATAACAAGCCATTATCACCTTGGTGCAGCTCCTCACTTGCCTACTCTCATGAGGTGAACGCTCACTACTTGCTGCTGGAGCATCGGATTTGCTTACATGGGATGGTTGTGAGAGCTGATCAGACTCGGCGTCTACTGATGCAGCTGGTTGTTCTTGACAAACACCAGAAACAGCTACCACTGGTGATGTTGCTTCCACTGCAGAGCTTATCTCAATTCCAAATAATCTGCAGCCAGCAGTAGTAGGTTCTTGCTTCCTTTCGAATGGAACATTGTTGATGCTAGCAGAGTAGGAGTCAGCTCTTGCGTCTCGCATTGGCCAATAAAAATGGTTGCTATGTAGAGTGGACGGCTCATTCTTTGTATTGAATCCAACATTCAATGATGATGAGAAGATTGAATTGGGGCTTGACGGATATAATTCTTGAGTTCGCTGCAGTCCAGAAAATGAGAATGTTTGAGTAGACTCAGACAGGGATTTCCACAAACCTAAGATAAATAAAGACGAGGTTAGTGCAAGGCAACCAATATCTGAAACAGTACACCTGATAAGGTTTCTATTCCTAAACAGAGTACTAACGTCATGAAGCAAAACATAATCTGTAACAACATCTTAGTGACTACATACCAAAGACTGGAGGGTGTTCTGGAGCAACTGAAAGTGAAGCAGGAGGTCGTGCACGCTTATTTCTTGCAGGAGGTTGAGGAGGCGGTAGATTAGTTGTGACAAGTGGTTCCAGTTCCCATGGTGAAACTCTATCTGGACGGGGAATAGCAGAAGGCTCATCCCATTGGACCTGTCAGTGGTGGACATATGGATTGAGATATTGGAAAGTAGATGAGAAGACATGACAATACAACTGTAACTCTGTAAGCAATTGTAATATATGTATTTCCTCAAAAACTTCAGTGCGGGTGCAAAGGAAAATTGAATTCTGCCCACAAAATCCAAAAATCTTTAGTACCTTCAATGATCTCCAGTCAGAATCTGCCCATGGAGATGTTGACATGCTCCCCACACCAATAATTGTCCCACTAAACCTGTAACCCATGAAGAAAACATTTATCAGATGTGCCCGCTCAATTACTGGGTCGATGAAACATCAATGTGGAACATAAAAATTACCTTCTTTCAGGAGCTTCATCACCCTCAAATCTCATCTTGAATCTCATTCCAACAGACATCTTGTTATTCTTAGCTTCAAGGTACTTGTTAAGACTGACAACAAACTCTGATCGACTTGTTCTGAAAACCAAATTAGATGAGTAGTGTAAATTTTGCTGCATAAGTTTACAACAAAACACATATTTGACATCTTAATACCTAATAGCACATAATTTGTTTAGCACAAGAAACAAGGCATGATAGGGGGAATTCACAAGACGTACATTCATAACAAGGAAACATTGCGCAACGCTTACGGTTGCATATAATTCTATAAACACCCAGGTGAACAAGGAAAAGACACCCAGCTTATAAAGTTGAACAAATGAACAGGAACCAAAGGGGTCACTTCAGGAAAACTGATAACAGCACATTTAGTTATTTTTACATAGTAAAGTGCACCGTAGCATAAGTAAACGCCAAAGGTACAGAAAGCATTGCATAGCAGATGATATGAAATGAAAAGGATCGGACCTGGGTTTGTAGAAAACAGAAAAGAGAGTTCCAGTGGAGATAGCATGGGATGCAGTTGCCAGGACTCCAAGATGCATACTGTGGCTTGATATTACTGATGATGGCATGTTGTTTAGTTGTCTCATCAGCCTCCTTACACCGACTCGTAGATCTCCATTCTCACCTCTGTTAGACAAACAACAGTTAGCAGAAGTAATGAATATAAGGTTCATCCAGAACATAGCAGAGCCAGGAGAAAAATGCAAATATGTCAGTTAGATTCAACGTGAATGTAATTGCTTGCATACCTCAGAAAGATAAATGCATCACCAGCAACCAATCGTTTTGAGCTAACAAAAACACTCCAGCCAGTTGTAAGAAGGTGCCTCCTAGGTTGTCCTGGGAGAAATAATATACAAAAACCTTAAATCAATGTGAAGAACATCACTACATGCCAATATGCCACCTTAACATCTTGGAACCTTTTTTTCGTGGATACTAGGAAGGGGAGCTAAATTCAATTGCTCACCTCGGAAGATGTGACGAAAATGCCATTCATTTGCATGGAGATCTTTAGCCACCAGTTCTTGCCATGGTGGATTCTGAGTCATATCCTACAGATTAGACCATACCACGTGCAACAAATGTTAAGTATTACAAAATGTCTAATATGATTATATATAAGTGGATGCAGTTATAGGATGCTCTTTATGCTAACCAATGGGGGCAAACATTCTTCAGCATGCCTCCTAAGAACTGAGAATCCACCATGGGTGCTCGTATCTGAAGCAGTCAAAGTCTTGCAGAAAGAGTGGGCATTGCATTTTTCAGGTTCCTGTGGCTCAGGATCTGCGCTGGTGGGTTCACTTTGCTAATCAAGCAAAATTCAAGGAAAGCAAATCAGCGCACATACATACAAAAATGACCATGCAACAGATTTAGAGAAGTCAGTCACGGCAAAGAAAATACTACATGATGTGAGCAAGGGCAAAGTTGCAGAAATAAATAAAGCAGATGAGCAGAAGAGGAAGCTACAATCCAGAAGAAAAATAAATAGGAAAGCCTACTGACATCTGCTTCTGGTTGCAGCATAATTTGAGCATAAACTTCATCCGAATCAGTTTCAGCCTGCATTCCAGAGGAAAACCAGTGAGCAAACTACAGGATCTCAGCTATACTATTACTACACGTTCCAGTGAAACTTGCATGAAGGGAGACCACACCAGACCAAAAGAGGGGGAAATGCTTACCCTAAGTTCTACATTGACCACCTTGCACAGGATCTTAGATGGTAGATTAAACAAAGGCAAGTGCTGGTCAAGCTGTTGATCTGTAGATGCCTCAAGCTATAGAAGAAACATTTGATGATAAGTTCAAAGACAAGATACTGAAGATATAGAAAAATCGAATTGTCTTTCAGCAGAAACAAAACCATACTGCCATTTTAACATAAGGAGGAAGCAACATTTTATAATACAAACAGCCACTGTTTGTAAATAAGCACCAAAATCCTTAATTATGAGGCATCAAGAAGAGCAAACACGCATGTGGGGAGATATACCTGTTCCATATGCCCCTGGGGGAAGTAGTAAACCCGCTCGCCTTGGCGAGGCACTGTGACTAACGGCCCAGCACAAGCATGCCACAGCTCCCTGTACAATGCATCGCTAGGACTCCCTACACAAAGTCATTTGATCTCATTAAAATAAAATTCGTCATGAGAGCAAGGCATAAAAATCAAGGGACTTCTCCCCTTATTTTGTAGGGGCAAACTCTAACCGTTGATCATGAGTTAATTGAACATGATTATGATTAGTACTACCTAAAGTAGCACTGCATGCATAAATCCACCACTTATCCATCCATGAGAATTTTATAACCAAACACACTGTCAATTGACAAATAAAAGTGGATTTCAGGTTTCCCAAATTCACAGATCGGAGTTCGCTAGCATCCAAAAGGGAGGAAATATGTATCCGCCGGACTAGCAAAATTGCAAATTCTCTCTCCAGCCAGACAAAAGCAACAATCCATCAACCTAACAACAGCATTAGTAAAAGCCATTTTTTACTAGGACAATGCTGAGTCGCCTCGAATTATAAGAATTTCATGACTTCTCTTCCCCACAAACGACTCAACTACCCAAGTCCGCATCTCTGCTCCCTTAGCATCCACCCAGGAACTCATCAGTCATCAATGCCACAGAAGCTCAATTCAAGCAGAAAAATCCCAGGAAACGCACAGAAAACCAGAAACAGCAAGCGAAGGCAACGAACCGAACCTGAGCCACCAGCAGCGCGGGAATTCGCCATCTCCGCCGCACACCCCGAGAGGAGCCCCGGCCAGAATTCAGCAGGAGAAGACCGATCTGCTCACCCCATGCCCAGCTCCACAGATCTGCCGCCGCGGCGCCACCGGGACACCAGTCAGGCCACGAGAAACGCACAATTCAGAGGAGGCGAGGCGGGAGGGCCGAGATCTCTCACCAGGGCGGGCGTGCGCCGGCGAGGCGGGGCTCCGCGGGGATCCCGCGGAGATTCTGGGGCGGTGGCGGGGCCGGGGCCGGGGCCGGGGACGGGAGTTGCTCGCACGCGGAGGCCGGAGGCGGACGAGAGGGGGGACGGGGAGGGGGGAGGGAAGGAGGAGGAGGCGGTGGTCTGCTGCGGCGTGCTGTTTTTTACTGGCTTAGCTTAGCGCGAGCGAGCGAACAGCGCGGCAGCGGGAGCAGGGGGGCGCAGTGCGGTGCGGGGTGGGTGGGTTGGTGACTTGGTGCTTTATTTTCTTTCCTTTTTTTAGGAGACGGAAAAAAATGTGCGGGATTTCGGGGGCAGAGAGGCAGGAAAGTAACGGCTGTTTATAAGTGGGGAGTAGTAACGGTGTAGGGGTGGCTGCGTCGAGGACTACGGGTACGCTGGGAGTGTACCCCTGCTAGCATTCTTTCTTCTAATGTGTTGCTTTCTCTTTCCGGAGAATTGTGCTAATGTGTTGTTGTGTTAAGAATTGATCTCTAATGTGCCTAGCTACCCCTGAATCATTTTTTCTTGAGGAGTATTACATATCTGTGAAATAAATACAATTTTGCCTCCTGTTGATCGAATTTGTTTCTTAAATTTGGATTCCTACGTCACAATAATTTGAAGTTGATTCAGCCAGATTTTAGTTTCTTTTTGTTTGGGTGCTACAGGGGATTGGAAATTTTTTTCTTCTTTTCAACCTTTCCTACTCTAAAAAGGATCCAAAAAAGTTTGGTATCTGGATTTATGAGCTCACATTCAGACCATAAAATTATCATTTAGTCAACTAAAATTCGTTGGACATGATTCAACGTGCAGAGGAGCTAATTTGTTCACATTGGCGAACCATAGACACAGGTGAGTCCAGTGTGGATAGTGGATATAGTGTTCGTAAAAAATTGATATTTTAGACTACAATCTCATGTTCACATAAAAAATTTCACAAAATCAATTGAACAATTGTTGGAAAATATCCAGATTGCAGAGGAGGTACTTTGTGTATTATATCCCATGTGTTGAGGCATATAGGTGGGCCATATAGGCTTGTGAAGGTAGCTTTCATAAAATTTTAGTATTTTGAACATCACTTCATGGAATCGACTCGCGTTTGTTGGAGATGATTAAACGTGTTGACGAGAAACTTTGTGCATACTGACGAGGTCAAAAAGTTCGTGTGTTCCTACCTAATTCTTTTGTAAGAGTAAATAATTGACTTGGACATGTTTTCACCGTTGGAAATGACGGTTGAAATTAATGATTGATTCCAATTCATGTGGCTGAGAACCACCATATCCTATAGCCCAGTTTTAGCTACGCAACTCTATGCTCGATCAATCAAAATGCTATAGTAGTTATTTGGAAAGGATATGCAGTACAACAAAGTCGCAATGCAAAATATCAAAAATAGTTTTGCTTTTATGCACGATCCATAAGGTTGTTCTCTATTTGATTCACATTGTAGGGGCATGTTTAATCGGTGGGAAGGTTTTTTCTTCCTCCAACGGAAATTGAAGTGTTTCACGTGAAATTTCGGAGAATCGACAGTTAAAACTTTCACATTTTACAAACAACAACACGGCTTGCTTGTCGGCACCATAGAAAGTGCATGTGGCGTACGTTGTCCGTGTAATCAAGAAACATTTCACCTGTTGGAAACGTTCAAAAGAGAAGAAACAGTGCAGCTACACAATTACTTGCTCGTACTAAATACTGTATCCTCCTCGCAGTCGGGAAAATTTAACAGCTCCGAACACAATAATTGCGCTGTGCGCCATAATTACCTCTATTACATGTCACGGATTTGCTCTGCGCACACCATCAATCCGTACCAAGCCTCCTGCCGCCTGCCCGCTCCGCAGATCCAACGGCCCACGTCTGGCCCCCACGGAACACCCAACCAAATCCAGCCGTTCACTGCTAGCCACCAAAGACTGCGCACCCATACCCGTGGCGGGCCCATGGTGCCAGCGTCTCAGGGAGTCTCCACGCGAATCTTCCCTGCCGTGTGTCGCCTCGTCCCTCTCCCCAGGTTTAGCTGCGGATCTTCTGTGGCGTTTCCCTCCCATTCCCATGCGTCCCGTGTCATCGTACTTTGCCCATTTAATGGCAACACGCTTGTCGCCCAAGTCCAAAAACTGCCTCTCGCGCTCCTTCTTATAGGTAGTGCACGTCTTTATCGATTCGATCGCCTCATATCGGTGCGTGATCGTCACAAAAGGCGTATGTTTTTGCTGCGAAAGTGGCAAGTTGCAGGCTTGCAGCTTGCTTGAAAGCTGGTTTAGAGACAGAGCTAATACGGCAGAGTTTTGCTGTGAAGGAGAAAACACGAAGAGAAGGAAAGCCATGGATGGAGTGTACAAATCTCAGGCGCGGGGGCGGCATTGCGTGCAGCACGGTAGGTATCTAACGCCGTCGGGGACGTGAGGCAGAGGTGGCGGGCCCATGGGTCAGTGGGGGGTGGGGTGTTCTTAAATGCGTGTCCCTTGACGGCCCGGCACCCCACCGCCAGCGCCAGCCGCATGATCGCAGTCGCCGCAGCCAAGCAAAGCACCCCACCTGTAACTTTTGTTACTATTCCCTCTTTATCTTCTCTATCTTTCTCCCTACTCGATCTTTCACTCACCGTTTGTACGCGTACACACTTTTTTATCTAGATGTACCCGATGCATGCATGCAAACGCATCTAAACACACGTCAATAAGGTGGTGGTTGTCGCTGTATACAAGTATATACTTTACAATAAAAGAATTCCTCAACATGTTTACTGCATTACGATGGTGTTTTTTCTCAGAAAAAGGGAGAGCATGCGCCCAAGTTTATTCTGTTTTGTTTTTACATGTATCGTCCTTTAGTTATTATTTAGCTTTAACACCAAAAGATAGGCAAGTATCCTAGGATTTAAATATTGATAAAGTCGTACACACACAACCTCATCATGTCATCAAGGGGCGGTTTCTCTATGATATTTTTAGGGCTTATCGATCGGGTCAGTAGGTAAAAAAGACGTACAGAAAGTACATATAGTGGAAAAAAATAGAGAAAACAAAAGGTGAATTCTTCTCTAGCATCGAGCTTGAAAACACAGGTCGTCGTTGGAGCAAAGGAGAACCTAAATCCAAAACCTTAATTAGCTACATCATAAGCACGTTTGCGAGAACAAATTCTCCTCGCCAAAAGATCGGTCCCGTCAAACTGCATGAGATGTTTTTTCCGATCACAGGGGGTTGGATCTGGCTGGTATATACGTACACGAGGAAAATCTAAGAACGTGCATGGTGCTACTGCCAAAAACAGATGGCGATACCGGGCGGAAGCAGTCAAATAGTGGATGCCAGTGAGAATAAACGGGGACGTACTACAGAAAAGGGTGCACTGGTCCGCCGGAAGCCGGTCCTTGTCCATTTATGTTGTACTGTGGCCAGAGATCGATCGAATCGATGAGAGCGACCCTAGCTTTGGTGCTTGTCTCCCCGGGCATGCCTGTCTAGCTCATTCTTTCTTTTCCAGCAGGTCCTTGCCTGGCCTTTTGCTGCATCATGTTTTCTCAAAATAATTTGATTACCCTCTTGGATAATATGACGGTCTTTGAAACATTATAGACAAAGTGCATTCTCATCCACAATATATCATACAGAGTAGCACATCAGAAACATTGCAGCGGTCCATATATTATAAACTTAATTTACAAACTCAAAATATAACATAAAGTCTTACAAACTTATTCCCAAAAGTACGGAGAATTAAAAACCGTTCTCACTTGGTTACAGCAAAAGCCTTATCTACAACTCTCGACTCACCCGACATATACTTTTACTCTGTGGTATTCTCGTCGTGGAACTCGACGTATTAGTCGACACCCTCGTCCTCCTTCTTCGACGCCTGCTCTTCGGGAACTTCATCGTCAACCTCGACGTACGTCATCTCCATCTCCGCCGTCGGCTCACAGTCTAATCAAAGAAATTATAGTAAAGGGATGAGTACAAAAGGTACTCAACAACTCCAGGAATAGCAAAGAGGTGTTTGATGCACTACTATCTACTGAGGACAGCAATGCTCTCCAAAAGCAATGCAATTTTGTAAGGTAAGAGAGTCAAGTTTTAATTTAAGAGACTATCATCTCATGCCTTACAGGCTGCTAAGATCCCCGATAGATCCCTTTCCTACCGCGTTCGCAGTTCCAACCAGGAACATGGAGTGACTCAGCCACACTTTCTTACACTCTGCAGAGGTGCGTAGCTGTACCCACAAACGACCAATAGTTGTGGCGTTCACGTCGTCACATGCACAACTAGACCGTAAAGTCACAGAGCTGTTTCACCGCCCGCTCAGTCATACCCCGCGTCGTAGTCCCGCACAACAGGCCAGGTACCACCGATCTCACGTTGATACTACAGATCCAACGCATTGTGGTTAGCCGGGCTTGGATCCAACTATTGTGATCTCCCAACAGTTGATACTCCAGATCCAACTATTGAGGTCTTCCTTTCCCAGGGGAGTACACTACTACAGAACATGTCAATACTGACGGGCCAAAAACCCACATCAGTGGCGGGTTTTTAGCCCGTCAGCAACTAAAGGTCAGTAATGACTCATATTGTCAGTGACGGGTAAATTACCCATCACTGATAAAGATCATCACTGACGGGTTAAATACTTACTCGTCCGTGATGGTAGAGTCATCACTGACGGGTGCTTTTTTTACCCGTCAGTGACGACGTTTTCACAGGTGACAGAAAGTCATCACGGACGGGTAGAAAAAGTACCCGTCAGTGATGACTCTACCATCACGGACGGGTAAATATTTAACCCGTCAGTAATGAAGTTTTCAGAAGCGCAAAAAAAAACCCTACCCGGGCACTACCGGGCAGGGTTTCACTAAAACAGCTATAACTTTTGCATACTGTGTCCGTTTTGGGTCCACGACCACTCAAAATGACCGTATCGACGAGGCACATCTAAAAAATCTACTCGTATTTAGATTTGTATAATTTTTTACCTCTAAGTTCAGCCTCTAAGACTGACTTTTTCCCCTCTGAACGAAACATCACCTCTTCTGACCCTCCGTTGAACTTCTTCCCGAGCTCCAAATGCAGTAATTTTTGAGGATTCTGAACCGTGAGGGAGTAGAGCTACTAGAAAAAAATACAAGAAATTTTTTAAAAAATTAAAAAAAATCACTCCAAATTCAGCCTCTAAGACTCACTTTTGCCCCGAACGAATAATCGCTGCTACCAAACCCTCCGTTGAACTTCTTCCCGAGCTCCAAATGCAGTAATTTTTATGGATTCCGAACCGTGAGGGAGTAGAACTGCTAAAAAAATACGAAAAAAAGTTTTAAAAATAAAAAATTTAGGCACTAGTACGTGAAGAGGACATGCTACTCTTGCGGTGGATTTGGATGGGAAGGATGAGAGGAAGAGAAGGGTGGAAGGGTGGAAAGGAGGAGAGGAGGGTGGAAAAGGAGAAGGAAGATGGGGTACTCACCGTGACTCCATGGAGTTGGAGAGGAGGAGGGGCTGGCAGTGGGGAGGAGGGGCCAGTAGTGGGGAGGAGGATCCGGCAATGGGATGCTTGAGGGGGGTGCTTGAGGAAGGAGAGGAGGGTGGAAGGGAGATGGAGAAAAATATGGATCTGGATTTGAGATTTGAGTGGAGTGGAGTGGAGTGCACTGCACTGAGGTGAATTATATACCCACGGCGGGGTTCTAAAATTTCGGGTTTTGAAATTTCAGAGTTGGGGGGATTCACATCACGGACGGGTGTCCGTGATGACTCGGGTTTTGAAATTTTGTAATTGGCGGGATTCACATCACGGACGGGTCTCTTTTCAACCCGTCAGTGATGAGTGGAAATCATCAGTGACAAGTAAGAAAACAACCCGTCCGTGATGACAAAATTTTGGGTTCTGAAATTTTTGAGTTGGTGGGGTTCACATCACGGACGGGTCTCTTTTCAACCCGTCAGTGATGAGTGGAAATCATCAGTGACGGGTAAGAAAACAACCCATCCGTGATGAAATTTTCGGGTTGGTGGGGTTCACATCATGGACGGGTCTCTTTTTAACCCGTCAGTGATGAGTTGAACCCATCAGTGACGGGTGAGAAAACAACCCGTCCGTGATGATAAAATTTTGAATTCTGAAATTTTCGAGTTGGTGGGATTCACATCACGGATGGGTCTTTTTATTACCCGTCAATGATATGCTCGACATCACTGACGGGTATTTATTTTGCCCGTCTGTGATGATGTTTTCATGAAAACCCGTCACTGATGGTTTTTATCACTGACGGATATTTCTTACCCGTCAGTGATGGTAGGGTCCAGGATGACATTTTTTGTAGTAGTGGTATGACCTATGGCAAAGGTACTTTGGCTCAGCCCCGCCCATACAAGGTATGTGGTATGCGCGATCACTACGACGCTTAAGCACAATCGATTATTTGTTGCTTTAACCTTATATGAACAAACCCGTGTGATGAAATCCACTTTCCGATGTGCCCCAGGCACCTTTCCAGGATTTCACCACCCACCATGATCACGCCCAAAAAACCGGTGATCAAATTTAAAACAACAATTGAATCATCTTTAGAAAATAGATTTTCATTTTGTGCATGTTATAGACGAGAAGGAATTTTGTAAAATATTCTCAACGGATATGAACAATAAACTGGACTTGCCTGGTAACGGATAGGTAGTGGAGTTCGACTGGTCTGCTTGTGGACTAATCTAGCAAGATCTCAAAGATGAATGCAATGACCATGGCAATGCATGCATGGGAGAATGTCTATGTATTAAAATAATCTACGGAAATTTAGACATAAATCTCTTAGACATTCTTCCGAGGATCGAGGATTACTTAAAGAAATAATAAAGATTTAGTTATTTTTAAAGGCTACATTGATTCTTCACATAACAACATTAATCAATTTAACTTGTGATTTAATTTACTTAAAGTTCAATACCTTCACTTAATCCATACTTCTTGTTTTAAGAAATTAATCTAGGGTTTCATTTGAAAATCCATAGTGAAGATAATCAAGTTTATTAGTTAAAGGATTTACCTATAAATTTAGAAAAAAGAAAATTTAAAAACTGATCTCAAAAGAGCAATAAAATAATTTAGCCTCCTTCCCTAGTTTTTTTCCTTATTTTCTGCTTTAATGAAAGAATTTAACTTGATTTTTGCTTTATTCCTTGTTTTTAACAAAAGAAAAAGATTTATTTGCCAGCTTTTATTTCCACCCAGGCAGCCCATTTGGCCCAAATGGCCCGTTCGGCTTTTTATCCTACTCCTCAATCTCCTCTCCCTTCACACCGCCGCCCCCGACTGGCTCCTCCGCTTCAATCGTCCCGTCGCCACAGCCCGGATGCACCTCTGCCTCTCAGTCCGGCCCTTGGCCTCCTCCGCCCGGCGCCTCCTCTCTTCGCTGCCTGCTCGGACCGGCGCCGCCACGCTTGCCTTGGCTGCCTCGCCTCAGGACGACCCCGCCGTCCCATCTCCCCGAGCTCATCCCCTTAGCTCCACCTCAGGCCCTAGCTCGGCCCGGTCTTCGCCACCTCTTAGACCTTGCCGCCCCCCGTCGGTCGCCATTCTTGCTGCCGGTGCTCCGCTTTAGCCACTGGCCCCTTGGTCACCCTTGCCGTGCCACCCGAGGTGGTTCGTAGCCCGGCGTTGTAGCCCGCCGCCGCCGGCGCTCCGCTAGGTTCGCCCCTTGTCGGTGGCACGGTGGGATCGCCACCATCGATCTCCTCCAACGGTAAGTGATCTATTCTCTCTTCTATTCCCCAATTCTAGGGTTCTTCCATGATTGATTAAACCAATTGGAATTGTGATGTTGATTCTTTGATTGATCTAGTTGGGCAAAGGGATGTGTTGGTCCGGTTGTTTAACACTAATTGATGCCTCAATAGTTTTATTCGTAAGTGTTGTTTTGCTAAAGTCTTTGTAATTAAAGTCTATTATGTGATAAGAACAGATTACTACCTTGATCCTAGCTTGTCTTACTTCCCGTACATATGTGAATCAGTTATTGGACTGAAGAATAGATGCTTTGCTTCTTTGATTCTTAGCTCCTTTCTTGCTGCCTAGAAGAACAGATACTACACTAACTGCCTACATTTTTGGTGTACTCCTGTGATGATTAAGTTTGATAAGAATGGATACTACTCTTTATTTCTTTGGCTACTTTATGCTGATGTTTTGTATTTGGATAATACTTGGCAGAGATGATAAGAATAGATTTCTGCACTTGATTTTAGTTGTTATCTGCTTCTTCCATTTCGCATATATCCATATCTGTTTATTAACTAAGAAGAACAGCTGCTTGCTTGATTTAGCATTTTCAAAATTGAAATGAGAACAGATACTATGATAAGTTTCCTATTTGTTGCCTTAATTGTCATGATGATTTCTGAGAAAAGAACTTGAGAAAGGAATAAGAACAGATACTACACAAGTTGCCTAAAGAAAACCTTGTGATGAATTTATATTCTGGGGGTCCCTAATTATCATGCTAATGTGCATGTATATGTAGGGTTGTGAACTTTTTGATGCTCCTTACCTTGCCTCGGCTTGGTCAAAGGTAAGCTTGGCTAGGTTATTGATCTTGCTCCCCTAGCTCTGTTGGTGGTCTGCTCTCTTCTTCCTCCTCCTCCTTAAGTTCTGATGGCCTTCTCCTAATGCTCCTTGCTGGAGATTGGTCTTCTAGCCCTTGGCCCCTACACCACGGTCTTGCTATTCTTGATGAGTTCCTGTAGCTTGACTACCATTGATATTGGATTGCTGGTTTCGGATGGATGACTAGTGCTGCTATTCTACTTTTCTGGTTGCCTTGCTTCTATATAAGCTGAGTCTTCCTAGGCTTCTTCGATGGAAATTCTTTTGCCACCTCCTGTCGCCTCTGCTTCAGTGGTGTTACTAGGAGATGACTACTACTATTTGGTTGCCTTGGGAGCTAAGGAATTTTTGACCATGTTGGCTTACTATTCGATGTAAGGTTGCCTTATCTGAGCTAAACTATTGACTCTAGTCAATCTTGGTGGCTTGCTGGATAATTCATTCGATGGATCAGCTTTATCTTCAGAGTTTTGATTTTTACAAAATCTTTTCTAAAAAGAAAATCCATTGGAGGCAGTGTAGTATAGGTGAAAAATAAAATTACTTTATCCTCTCACCTCTTTTCTCCATATATATATATATATATATATATATATATATACATATGTAGATTTTTCCAAATGAGGGTCTTAGCCACGTGGCTCTCGGACACTTTCAAAAACAAAGTTGTTTTACAAAACTATTTTCAAAACTAAAAACTATTTAGGTTCACTCGGCACTAATTTGCCCCCGCAACTAAACCTGCGGATGTTGGCGGAACTGTGCCGGTGAGACCACCTGTATTTCAAAATACTTGTTTTCGAAAATCTCTGCCTCCTACAGCAACGGCATAATTCCAACGGTCTCGAGTGCACATACTCGACGACCTCGGATGCCGCCAACATTTTTGAAAAATTCCCCCCTCCGACTCTCGATGTTCCTCTACAGCTCAAGACTCGAAGATTAGGTTTAGATATTTGATGTATAGGTAGAAATTCCATCATATAATTTTCTTTTCTTTTTCTTCATTTAATCTTGTAACAATGTTGTACTTAAGACATTTGTATTATCTTTCTAATAAATAAAGTTTTAATTTCAATTGTATGAACATCTGTATGACAAATTTGAAATGGATGTCATGAATGATGCGAATGCATAACAATTTTCCCTCTCAATCTAACTCTCGAAGTAGTTCGATAGAATCGGGTCAACTCAACAACGGGAGTTGATTTACTTCCACCTCACGCCTCTTAAGATTAACCCAAAAACTAGGGTTCTCACATCCGTTCTCCAGAGTCAACGGTATTTTATGACTTGTCGTTTACTTGCTATTTCACCTTGCAAAGTCACCAGTGGTTTGCGTTGTTTGCACCTAAGAAGACCAATCCACCACCAACCGTTACATAAAATTCAACCAGATGTTGTTACTGTAGAAATAGTAAGAAAAGGCATGAGTAAGGATCAGTGAACTTCACCCTCCAAGTTTCCATATTCAAGAGGTTTAAGTGACTTGGCTAGGGTTTGGTTGACAGGTCCTCCATGCAAAGAGAAATCACAAGAAACAGGTAAGATTAATAATTGGTGATCTATTCTCTATAGGCACCACATACATGCACGCTCTAAGAAAATTTATGTGTGACCCGTCCACACACACACAAGCAATTGCATAAAATTCGACCCGTGTGTTATTTATTAGATTGTGCCAAACTCCATATTAGTAATAATTTACCTATTAATTGAAAAACATGTTTACAACCTTTAGTCTTATATTGCTAGTGGATATAAAAGAACATCAACATATAAGGTGTGATGTGCCACACCTCCTTGTAGTATAAAAAAGGAGGAACACACACATGCGCTCACTCGCTCGCCATGCCCCTCTTCTCGCCTCGTGGCTGAGCGGTGTAGTGTTTTGCCACTCAAACTAGAAGCAACTATAATGCAAAAACATAAAACGGCTAGCTAGTTTACTCGCAGGAGTTACAGTGGCGCTTAACGAAGAGACATCTACACCACAGAGAAAGCTTATCCTCTCTCCTTCTCGCTAGTGCAAACTCTGTTCGTTCGTTTTCTTGTGCCACTACAAATGTTTTCCCCGTTTTGTCGTTTGGCGTGCACCTTTTAGTGGAAGAGCAGACCTTCAGAACCAATCGTTGCTGTGAGCTTGTATTGAGCAGCGGCGAATAGGGTTTTTTCGGGAGAGTACGCCGTTATTGCTCGTTATTTTGCCTATACATCTTTGTCCACAACATTCTCTCCATCCGTGATATCCTCTTCGTCCACGACGTCTTCTACGTTGGTTGCATCATCAACACCATGCCATCCTCTTCTTCCAAAATTTAGTATGCTCTTATGACCATGTTTTCCCTACTGTTGTTAATAGTTTTCATGTTAGCATGTATATATGATATAGATATGCTTGATACTTCTTGATAATTGTTAGCATGTCTAGAATGTTCGTGCTATGTTTATATTTTAGTGTTGTAATGTTCATAGTCATATTATTTATGTGAATTAAAATAAACCTATAAGTACTAGTTACTCCAATATTATTATCTCCGAAAACACTGAGAAGAAGGAATGAGAAGGGACAACGAGAACCACGGCCTCCAAAATCTCCGTGTTATAAGGTCCATTTGATTTGGCTTGGTTTAGTCGGCAAGTTCGACATGTAAAGCGAAAGTGGACGTGCGCGCACAACACAAAAATGACCTAAGAAGACCTTCTACGTACCTAGCTACCTAGCTAGGCACCTAGCCATTGACGTGCACCTCACAGCTTAACCTATGGAGGAGACCTCTGCTCTTGGGTGTAGATAGCAACATTCTTAAATTATCACTAAATGAGCCGCCGTGGAGACAAACGGTGATGTGATTAGATTAGGCACTGATTAGACAAACGGTCATGAGTCAGAAAGTCAAGTTTAGAATTAGAATCACGAAAGGCTAATCAAAAGGCAGCATCCAGACTCAGACAAAAGGCATGCTGCATGAGTAGGGATATTAGTTTAACGAATTAACGCCTGCAGCTTTGCGAGGTGATTAGATATAATTAATCACAAGTGGATGAGGGCACTTAGTTTTTTATTGCTGATTAACCCCTAACCAATGACGAGGTTCCATCGTACTGTCGATTGATTGGTCGATTGATCGGTCGTGGGGGAGCTTAGGAGCAGGCCCTAGGAAGAGGGGGCAGAAATCGCACCAACTAACCAAAGCACGTGCCTCTGGTCATGGCCGAGGAAATTTTTTCGAGCGTTACCAGGTTTGTCCTTTTTTTTCTTTTTTACCAGTTTCGTTTCTTGGTTTTTTCACTGTCTTCGCGTTTCTCTATTTTATTTCTTGTCCCCTCTCCTTTGGTTGTTTCCATTGGACTTTTCTGTCTGGCTTTTCCATATAAAAAATTCAGTGGCTTTTCTCTTTTTAGTTTTTCTACGCTGCTTTCACATGTTTTTTTAATGTTTCTAAACGGAAAGAATGTACTTATATAATAGATAGCTACGAAGAAATGTATAGACAAATTTATAATAGACACTTATCGGTAATGTAGTACACAGCTAAAAAAATATAATAGACAATAAATGTAATAGACAACTAATAGAGATTGCAGTAGACAAATATGTAGTAGACAATTATCAGCAATGTAGTAGACAACTGACAGAAAATGCAGCAGATAAAAATACGCAGTAGACAATCATAAAACAATATGGTAGAGATATAGTACAACTATAATATGACACGAAATCAGAGAAAAATATAGCACCAGAAAATACAGTAGACAGTACTGTAGGATGCAGTATACAAAAAAGTCCTCAAAACATATCCAATCATGGTTAGAGAAACAAAGATGATGGTGAAAATGGATTTTTATCTGAATGCTCAGTTTGAGAGCAACGGTTTCTTAACTTTTCAAACTCGGTTTTAAAAGGCTGACATCATCTAGTTCGGAAGCTACCTATCGGAACTAGAAAACTCGTGAATGAGGTGGGTTTGAAGCATTTTCTGACAGCATGACCCAGTTTCCAACCAGTAAAGCTAGTACGGGTCGATTAATACCAAAAATGAAAACCATTTACTATAATCTCAGGAAGTATACGGTGACTTGTTAGCATCTCGTGGAACACAGACAGCTCTACATTTTCCTTATATTAAGAAGAAGAAGCCTGACAAAAGTACAAACACAAAAGGGAAAACCAAAACTGCACTATAAAACAAGATAAACAAAAGAAACAAAGGGGTGCCCCTCCCCTACAAAACAACCAACCTGGGCAGAGAGAGGCCGCGACTTAGCCAGGGTCTTGCACGTCAGCGTTCTCCGCTGCTTGACCGTCCAACGTTGGTGGCTCGCATCTGCGCCCACATGCATCCTCCCTTCCTCGGTGATCTTGCGAACCGTTTGTTCCGCCGTGGAGCAGCCGGCATTGAATATCCCGGTCATTGCGCTCTTTCCACAACGACCACCACACAAGCATGGTAACCTTGCACCAATCAGCACGTCTTGACGGGGAGAAAGTAGTAGCCGTTGCAGTGCACCAGTCTTGAAGGCTGGCCTCATCGCCGATGGAGCAAGTGTCAGGGCTAATGTTGATATCGAGCAACACTTGAGTCCAGACACTTGGAGCAAAATGGCAGTTTGCGAGGAGGTTCACCGGAGTTTCAGCATGACAGAGGCATAGCGGGCAGAGAGGGTTGTGCGGCCACCCGCGCTTTGCCAGGTTATCGCCTGTGGGACATTCACCTTATGCATGGCTAGCTAGCCAACAAAAAATGCTGCATTTTAGAGGTGCTTTGTTGCTCCAAATGATGTCCTTGAACTGAACTCTGATGGATCCTTCAAATTGGATCGTGTATGCAGATTAGGTGGAGTAGCAGCCATTATTAATTAGTCCATTCCAGACTAGGAAGTCATCCTCATTGGGATTGAGTTGAATCTGTCTTACCATCTCCAAAAGTTGAACCACCTCATGCAGCGCGTCAACGGGGAGGTCTTGCTTGAGGTATGCATCCAGCGATTATCCTACAGACCACACGTAACGGACATATTTCTCTAGTGGCTGAGGAATCTCTTTCACTCTCCCTGTTTTGACATTTTTCATTATTTGTTGAAGGAGTTTTTTCTATTGAATATCCCGTGACGGTGCAGCACCGTCATGCTATAGTTTTTTTATCAGAATGAATTGGTAAATGGTAACATCACTGTGACTGTAGTTTTTTCTAAGCGAATGCGAGAGCTTTGCCTTATAATAGTGTCCGCACTGTCTTATTCAACTTACCCGACCAAGAAATACCATTATGATTGTACTAATTTATACAGAGCACTGGGTTTTTGGATCGAATAGCTTGAAAGAGCTAGGTACTTTCCTATATAACAACCCCTGCTCCACCCTTTCAAAAGCCAGGGATTAGCCTTTAATATGTTGATGTAGGTGCTTTACTTATCGTCTATAGATATATCGTGCCGTGCTTTTGAAGTGTGCTGTCCTCTGATATAATTATAGCCCAGTGCTACAAATCGGTATGCCGATTTGTGCATTTCATCGGCACAGTGCACGGCCGTCGAATTTGACGGCAAGATTAGCAATAAACATGTTTAGCTAAATTTATGGGAAATAATTTTAGTGACTATAGGGAACAATTGTAGTGACCATATGAAACATCACAATTGTTTGTATGCAATACGTATCGTGAGCTCACACGAAAATATTTGCGTAGTGAGACGGAAACATTTTAGTAAATCTTGCGCAACAAATTTTTTTAAACCAATACAACAATGGAATGTATACGGCACAATCCCGGATTTTCGGGAAACTTATGATTCAAATCGCTAAATTTTCGGCATCGTGGGCTCCTCCTGTTATGGCAACACGGAAACATTTGCATAGTGAGACGAAAACATTTTACTAAACCTTGCGCAACAAAAATTTCAAACCAATACAACAATGGAATGTATACAGCACAATCCTGGAGTTTTGGGAAACTTATGATTCCAATCACGAAATTTCTTACATCGTGAGCTCCTTCTGTTATGGAAACGTGGAAACATTTGAGTAGTGAGAGGGAAACATTTTACTCAGACTTGCGCAACAAAATTTGTCAAACCACCATAACAACTAATGTTTGTTCATCCGGGTTAATTTGTTTATGTTTCATTCATCTGGATATTCTGTTTCATATACAACAACAATTTGTTTCATATCCAACAATAATTTGTTTCCAACGATTTCTTGCGGTGGTCACTGTTGACCTCGACGAACTTGACCACGCCATCGCTGTTGACGTCCACAGTTCGATAGGACTCGCTCAGCCCGCGGTGGTCGTCGACGACATCGAGGCCGTACGATCCACCTTGTCGAACTCCTCCCGCGGCACGCATTGCCGGCGTCCCCGAACTGGCGCTTCCACTCGCCGTTGCCCAGGAGGGGGAGGTGTTGCAGCGACGGGCAGAGGGGATTGGCCCTGTAGATGAAGTAGTCCTCCAGGTAAGCCTGGTGGCGAGACTCGGCTACCATCGGCACGGCAATGAGGAGGAGAAGGAGGCCGGCGTCGGCGGCGGCGACCGTGGAGGCCTTGCGGAGGTTGTCCTCCTCGGAGACGGGCGCCGGGACCTACCTCCACAACAACAGCCCATTAGTGCAGCTCAGCAGCCCATTAACACGCAGCTTTCCTAATCACGCTGCAACACCTAATTACACGCAGTTACTAATCATGCGGCGACGCTGATCACGTGGCAGACGTGCGCGACGTGGGCGATAGCTGATGCGCACGACGCGGTTGCAGCGGCTGATGCACAACGTCGGCGGCGGGCCACCTCACTCTGATGCGGGCGACTGCGAGTGGCTCTTGATGCGCAAGGCAGCATTCGCGAGCTCGCGCCGGGCAACGAGCCTCCACGGCAACGGTGGCCAAGGCGTGCAGCGAGCTCCGCGAGGGTCACGGTGGCGACGAGAACAGGAGATGGGGAGAGGCAAAACCTGATTGGAGATTTTATAGGAGGGAGTCAACGGTTAGATGAATAACACAAAAATAAATGGCTGGATTGTAGGCCGATGGAAAGGCTCCGATCGGTAGACCGATGGGAAGAGTTTTCCATAATTATATGAACCTGATACCAAAGTACTGATGCTATTTTTGCCTAGTGTTTTTTTTTGCTTTTTAGATTAGTGGAGAGGCCAACAACACGACTTATTGTGCCTTTTTTATTTTTGAAAGATAACTTATTATTCCTTAAATTTGTATCAATAATGGTCGGTAGTAGGGTCATACTAAAACATCTAAGGAGTAAGAGTTACTCCATCCGATAGCTAGCCAGTCAAAGATGTAGGCACGGCTGAAAAAAAAGGCTCAACTTGTTTTTTAGCTCGATTTGAGATCGACACGAAAAAATAAGCCAGGTAGAGTATCTGTTGCAGCTCAACTCGCTTGATTATAGCTCGAATTGACATGATTGATACATTATTTTTTAATAGATTGAAAGAAGGTTATAATAATTCGTTACCCTTTTTTTTTGGCATGTAATAAATTTATACCTTGAAGAGCTGCACGTCAGGATCTTTTAACCTTTCATGTGCAAAACAAATACGTGGAAGGTAAACGCAATGCCATTGACATGCACTCACATCACGCCGATGCAATTGCAACGGCACCACTGTGTTCTTCTCTTGCTAAGGCTCGACTTGCGTTTGTTAAATTGTGCCACGATGAACTAATTTTATAAAATGATGTAGAAAAGTAGCCCACAAAATAGGAAAGAGCTGGTTAGCCAGACGATTATAATAGTTAAAAGTAAAGATTGGGAAATTACTCTTCTATTTTTTTTTAATATAATAGGTAGAAATTGGTGGGATAAAAAAGTTATCATAATCCATCGTGATACAAAAACTGCCTAGACCTATTATGTCTATAATGACCTAGCTCTCGTGAGGAAATGGACTCTCCTTCTTTAACCCAAGTAGGCATTTACTACTCTGGTAACTATTTGTATTTGGCGTAGTGGGATATGCACGAATACATGATCTCTTAAATATATTTGTGGTTCTTTTGCGATGTCTGGACTTTCACGGTTGAATACATCCGTGGTTCTTTTTCGATGTCTTGATGACCTTGGTGCACGCTTTACTATTTTGACAAACAACTTTTTTACTAGTTTAGAAAATTTTAAGTTGTGTAACAAGTTGATCACTAAACTTTTCCGTGTATTATCTGATTTGAAAGTGGCTCAAGATTGTAAAGTTTGATCTCTAGCTCGACTTAACTTGAGCTCGCCTATTTTTTAATATGAGATAAGCTGAGCTTAGTCTTCACTTGTTCTCCAACCGAAGCTTAACTAACTGATACTTAATAAGGACAAGCATTTTCCGTGATGTGAACGAGAGAGAGGCGTGGACAATTGAGCACATCTCATGCAACAGATAATTTAGGCACGAGAACGTAGAAGACACAGAGCTAAAAATTGTATTACGGTGAAGTTAATTTCTCCGTAACACACATTTCAACGAGAAGACAGTGGAAACGGATAGGATATAAAATTAGAGAAAAGGTGACGTGGAGCGTACGAGGTTAGTACTACAGTATGAAGATTCAATATAGTCGATAGAGTGCATATACATTGTTAATTTTTTTCGTTAGTTTAGCTTTTTGAGTGAATTGATTGATGCATGTAATTGAATGTAGTATCAAAGCTAAGATATTTTGAATTCAAGATCTAGCTAGTACAATATTAATAAAAAAATTCCTACATCGATCCGTGGCTAAGACATGGATGATGTTAGACGTGAAGAATGTTGAAACATATTCCCACCTTTCTATGGTCCCCTTACGAATGGCTTAAATTTGTGCATAAATCATTTGTCTAGATAAGCCCCCTATAAGCTTCAATGAGAATAAGCCTGGCACATTTGTAACTACCTATTAGGAACGGCTTATGAATTTGAGTGTATTGTTTGTGGTGAAAGGTGCAAAGTCGGAAATACGCTTGGATTCATTTGTTTGATTTTTAATAGATGGAATTGTTGTTATTGGGTCTTTATTTGCACAGGTTGCAAAAAAAATTAATTTGAAATATAAAAACGATAATAATATGACAATTTCAAACACACACCAATTACGGATAATTTTACAAGTTTTCTTGCCATCTAAATAGGTTGCAAGTTCTACAAGTACGCTTGCCAACAAAATAACAATAATTAGATATTTTGCACTTAGCCATTCATCTCTCTGCCATAAAATTTGTAGCAATACAAATTGCCATACATACATACACTACCATGATCTAAAAGATCTCGATAATTCACACATAAACTACTCTGGTTATTGCTCATGTCTACAAAATTTACAACACAAATAAATTTCTCATGTCTACGAATTGACAACACAAAAAAAATTATCACTGTCTTCATGTCAAACAAATTTCACCCACACAAGCTGCACCATCCAAAGTTGTAACATAAATAGCTATGAACATGGCACTGTATAGCAATGATGCATCAACCAAGAGCAAGCATAAATGTGAGAACCATGGGATTGTTCTTGCGTACATCCATATAACGAAATTGAAAAGAGAATATTAAAAGGGGGATTTTACATCTTGGCACTGTTATTGCATACATCCATACAATCGGGAGGAGGTGTAGGGGAGTTTGGCATAGGGGACGCTTGCGACCTGGTGTGGAGGGAGGGCCGGTGGCGAATGGCGCTGGGATGGCCACCTTGTCTGGAGTGGTGGCAACATGGGACCGAGGGATTCCGGGGCGGCGGCATCCTGTTGCGACGGGAGGCGGCTGCAACTAGGCAGCCTGAGCTAGTACCGAGGCAGAGTTGGTGGCTCTCATGGCAGAGCTACGAGGTAGAGTTGGTGGCGCTTATGGCGGAGCTAGGCCACTCAGGGCACGACTTGGGGCGACGGAGAGGACTTGCGAGTGGTGCTTGGGGTGGATCCGGTGGGAGGGAATGGCGGCGGGTGGATATCCGACTGCAGGAACACTCAGTGGCTGGAGGGAATGGCGGCAGCGTAAACCCTAGTGACCGCCTCTGCTGGCCATGTTGCTCGATAGCTCGTGATAGGGTGTGAAGAAGAAAACGATCTGGTTGTTGAAGGACAGAAAAAATTGAAAGTAGTAGTGTTTATATACCTGATGCTAGTTTAGTGGTAATTTGGGTGAACTTTAGAGATATTGAGTTAGAGTAGAGAGGTGAGAGGTAACATAAGCTTTGAAAGCTTCTCTTTTGAGGCTTCGTAGTATACATACGAATTGAGACGGAACTTTTCTAATAGCCTCTTATAACTTTTTTCTTGAGAATAACTTATGGCTTATTTAAACTTATAAACTGGGCCATAAGCTGTTTCGTCTGTATCAACTCGAGATTTGTGAATTGGTTTAGACAAGTAATTTAATGTGCAGCTACAATGTGTTGGAATGTGGTGGTGCGGTGCCTGAACTGTACCCGTTAAGGCATAAGAAAAGAAGCCGTTAAGGAGCACTTATCCGACAGGTAAACCCGGGGAGCCTGGCACGCACGGCGAGGTGGGTGCTCCTGGTTGGTGGTCAAAGCTGCGTTGGTGGCTGCAGGTACGAGCAGGATTTGGGTTGCCCACCTGTCGGTGACGCGAAAGATTCCTGGGGGCATGGTCGCCAGCCGCGTCACGTGGACTCATCCGCACCGGCTCGAAGGAGCATGTACGTGAAGAAATAAAGAGCAGTTAAATAAATAAACCAATTATGTAGGAGTATAACTCGACACTCGGATTATAATGCGTTTGGCAACATAGCATACTTGTTATTTTCTTCGTTCGAGATTCGATGGGGTACTTTAAATAGAGTAAGATAAGACCTTTATTAGCACATAAACTGATTGAACAAATTTGAAATGAGTGCGTGGAAGCAGTTGTGTCATTGTCCACGCGCGTAACAAAAATAATTGCAAAGATGCCGCTAAGCTCAATTTCTAATAGATACTTGTGCTAAGCTGGTGCTGCTGCTTCTTCTTCTTCTTTCTTTTTTGAGAGGAAGCTGCTTCTTGGGTAGAACAATCTCCATAAATGTTCATCCACGGGCCTGAGAGTCGCTCCATATGGGCCTGAATGGGCCACGCTGGTACTTTAGGGCTCAATATTTTACTCGTTTCCGCTTCAAGTCATGTGATGTGAACTCCTCGGTCACGCATGCGCAAGCGGGACGAGCTAGCTCCCGCCTTAAGCGGGAGAGAAGGAGATTGCCCACGGTACTATTAGATGGGCTGGCTTACCTATTCCGTTCAAAAGATTTATTTTTATAAAATCAAAAAAAAGGAGAATATAATTTGTAAATACAATTTAATAAAACACTATTTTGAATAGTTTTGATATAAATTTCAGGAAAATTTCGCATAAAATTTAAAATATGTTCCACCATTCATGGAAAATGTTAATGTATATCAAATAAAATATTTGCGTAACTCACTAAAATTGTTCTAATAGATCACAAGAATATTCCATACGGAAATGTGACTTCAAGATATGATTTTTCAATAGAAAAAGAATTGTTCCACTATCCATAAAAAATGTTCACCTAACTCATGAAATTTTTTGATATTCCATAGACGAAATGATGGACTTACTTGTGTTAAACTTTTATTTTTTTAAAACAATTAAAAATAACTATTGGAACAAATCATATGCACCGGTGAACAAAACAGACTATTAGATGAACATCTTTACAAAAAGTCATCAAAAAAATATCTATTGATGAAACACATGAAATCTACAAAGAAAATAAAAAATAACGTAAAACAAAAATGAAAGCAAAAAAATATATGAGAGAAAAGAAAGAAAAAGACAAAAGGAAGAAAGATAAAAAAAACGAAACAAGAAAAGAAAAGTAAAAAGGAAAAAGATAAAGACAGAAAAAGAAAACAAAAGGAAGGCAAGAAAAACTAAAACAGAAAAATAAAAGAGAGAAACAAAAAGAGAATAACCTATTTAATGAGTCGGCACAGGTGCGAAAGGAGGGTGTGCAGCTCCTTAGCTCCCGCTATGAGCGAGAATTAGGAATTCAACCATCACAGCTAAAGAAGGACGAAAACTTTGGGCCGTCAGGATACACGGCCGAGACTTCTCACCCTCATAAATGTATGCAGCGTGCACACGTGTACGGTACTAGTACACCACCTTGATAATCTTCATCACTGAGTACACCCATCTCAAGATAAATTCCAAGCGCACAAGGACGCGTGGGAACTGACATTGACACGAACGAAACAAACAAGTCAATGCGTGTAATTTTACTACTCCTAAACCCTAAAAACAAGTCGCTTTGAACATCAACGCGCCCCAAGATGTAACTTCCCACTAGTTTTAGCGCACCTGCGGCAAACCGGAGAGGGTGCACCCAGCCGGCGCAACACGCATCGCCAAACCAACGAACACGTGCTTGATTTCTTAATGTGCATCACCTTTTCTTTTTCCTTTTTTCACTTGACGACTAAGTTGCCTTAATCAGTTTGAGTGATTGACTCATGGATTGACTTCTCGTGGAGGATCTTGGTTGGAATGTCCGACATGCAGGGCAACATCCGATCGAAGAGATCTTGTGCAATCTCGATAACTGTACCACGCGTCCTATGTTTTCTCTTCGACCAAACATGACACTTTTTTCTTTCTTCCGGAATATATATACACATTAAATAAAGGTACCCTTTGTAATGTTACTCCTCTCTCCATGCGCCACGTGCTGGTGTCACAGGCACGATGCCAGGCAGCGGGGGCATTAGTTTTTCCTCCCCGCTATTTTCTTTGCTTGGGGCGTGAGGCAAAAAGATGCTATTGTTGGTCCAAAAAAAGCTTCCTATATAATCTATAAGACCACATAAGTGACTTACAGATGGTGTTTTCACTGTTTATATGTAAACTATCTATATCAAACATCTATTTTTAGCCAAAATGTGAAGGCTTTTGTAAATACCTTATAGTCATATCATCGTATTATATTATATGTATGATTGTTTGGTAAATGATGTGAGATGGTACTATAGACAATATATGTTTGAACTATTGTACATGCCCTTATAGGTCAAAAGGGTCTTTACACTCGGTAAGTTTTTGTGCTAAGCTTGGAGGCAGGAACCCCAGCAATGTTATTGATGGCTAGCTGTCTATAGTACCATCTATGTCATCTGCCGACTCAAATACAGATAACCCATAAAATAATCTATTTGTGAGTAGTTCATATAGGGCCCACAATTTGTGGATGTGTGATATGAACATTATATATGCAACAGCAAAAGAACTATCTACAAACTTTTACAGAGGTCTTAAGGCATATACAATGGTATATACGACAAGTTGTCTAATAGTACCACCATGTCACCTATAGGTTCAAATAAAGACAACATGTACAACAACTTTCTATAAGTGGTTCATAAAGTGCCTCACAATTTATGGCTATGGGATATGGACAACATGCATCTAACATCTAAAACATCATCTCTAGCAAATTGTCTATAGAATAAATATATTGTCATTTCCTCTCCTCCACCTCATAGAAAATCCTAGATAGCATGGGCGGAGCCAGGTCTATTATAAAAAAGAAACCAACACACACACACACACACACACACACACACACACACATATATATATGAGAATATATGTAAATATGTGTATAATATGTGTATTAGCATTTTATTTTCTAATCTTGAATGCAACTCCTTATGCATCAGGCGATTTAGGGGGTGTTTGGTTAAGCTGTGGCTTATCTAAAAGCAACTATGGGCTATCTACTTTGATAAAGTTGTGGCCTGTCTGCTGTGGAAAAGTTAGAGTGTTGTTTGACAAATTGGTTGTTGGAACTGTGACTATGAGTGAAGATGTCATTAATGCCCCTAGGTAGCTAAAAGCTTATCTATTTACAACTAACATACACGCATAAAATCATATAAGATAAAGAGAAAATGAATAAACACGTTTGAGACTGACATACAGAAAAATCATGTAAGATAAAGAGAAGATGAATAAACAAGTTTGAGACTAACGTACACATAAAATCATGTAAGATAATAGAGAATCAACAGCTTGAGAGGACGGCCGGCAGCGGGAGCTGCTTAGGGAGGACGGCACTCCTGGAGGCTGATGGCTTGGGGAGGCCTGTAGCGTAGGGAGGAGCCACTCGGGAGGCCGGCGCTTCGGGAGGCGCCGCTCAGAGAGGCGGTGGTGCCGGCGTGGCTCAAACGCTAGGGGGCAAGAGGAAAGGCGCGGAGGGTGCATGGGGTGGGAGGGGCGGCGAGTGCGGGCTAGGGTCGAGGGTAGTTCGGATTTTTTCTAAGTGGCAAATATGGGTAATTAGTAACCAACTTCAGGAGTAATCTCACGGTAGTATTACGCATAAGCCAAAAAGTACTTTAGGAGGTGATTTTTATTGGTACACTAATTTAGTGAATGGCTTATATAAAATTATATTTAAAATACTTGTATTTAGTCGGACTTTGAGCTTATAAATGGAGAAAATTACTGTAAAAATCTAAGATACATCCCTGAAGCCATAACTAAGATGTGCATACACACAGAGAAAGAAAAACGCGAGAGGTCGTGGGTGGCTGACGTCGAAAAGCTGCTGAAGCAGGACGGCACTACGGACCCATCGGTGGAGGCGGCGCGGTGGCGGAAGCACTAACCACAACCGGTGTCCCTGAGCCCCTTCAACCACGGCAGCTCCGACCCTGCGCCGATGGAGGAGCACAAGCTGATGGCGCTCCTCCACCTCATCCGGCGCGCCAGGAGGCCGGCGAGGGACCTGGTCGAGGCGTTGGAGGAGGTGGCGGAGCGGCTGGAGGACGCGTACATGGACCTGGACGACAGGTGGCGCCGCGACAGGGATGGGTTCCTGCGGGTAATGGTGACGGATGGGTGCTTCCTGCTGGAGGTGATGCGGACGGCAGCGGCCGAGGACGAGGAGGACGACTACGCGCCGAGCGACCCTGGCTTCAGCCGGCACGGCGAGCTGTTCATGTTCCCGTACGTCCGGCTCGACATGCTCATGATGGAAAACCAGCTGCCGCTGCTCGTGCTCCAGAGGCTCGTCGCCTCGTGTCCGGCCCTGACGCAGCGGTAGGTGCCGCACCCAAATCATCATCGATCTATGCACAACTGAGAGAATTACCAACTGATTTGATATGATTAATTTGATGTGATCCAGACGACGACACGATCAACAACATGGTGCTCAGGTTCCTGTCGCTGATGCCCAAACCCCCCGGGGATCAGCGGCGGCAGCCTGGCCCTCCACCCCATCAACGTCTGCCACCGGAGCCTACTCCACGGCCTGCCCAGCGAGGCCTGCAAGGGGCGGAAGGACGAGTTCGTCCCGTCGGCGACGGAGCTCGACTAGGTGGGCACCAGTTCGCGAGGAGCGTCATGCGCAGCCTCCACGACATCCGCTTCCTCTGCAGCGTGCTCTACGTCCCGGAGCTCACCGTGGACGACACCGTCGAGCATAAGCTCTTCAGCCTCATGGCCTTCGAGCGCCTGCACGCCGGCGTGGGCGCCAACGAGGTGACGGCCTACGTCCTCCTCATGAACAACCTCATCAAGTCGGCCGCCGACGCGTGGCTCGTCTGCTCCAAGGGGATCCTCTGGAACGGGCTTGCTGGACAGTGACAGCCCGCTCCGCGCCGTGCACCGCAAGGTGAACATCTACTGCGAGAAGCGGTGGAACCGATGGCGGGCCAGCCTCATCCACGGCCGCTCGTCGCCGCCGTGTTCCTCCTCGTCTTGACCGTCATCCAGACCGTCTACACCGTGCTGCCAGGAGCAGCCACAAACGGGCTGGACTCGTGCAGCGTCGTTTCACGACGAGCTGTAAATTTACGTATGGAGAATGCCAATCCACGATCTCTTCTTTTTGTTGAACCAGTGCAAAATTCATGTAAAACGCCGCCAGGGAGACATCAATCGGTATGCACGATATGAGGCGTATTGGCTGCAGCTTCGTGTTGAGTTCTTAACCCATAAAGCTCAAAAGACAACTTAGCCTAGAGATAATGGAAGGGGTGCAAAATATGTTGCTTCTGTAATAAAAATAATTTAATAATTCAACACCTCTTATTTAATTGTCTGGTTGCCCGCTTTATGTGACGGACGGTTTATATGGCTTAAATTTCCTTCGTCTCTTGTATTTTTAATATGTTTATAAATTGGTTAGTGGATTTAGGTAAATCTTTGAGTGTGCAAATTCTTATGGGTATTTGTGCTCTTTGTTGGTCTATTTGGTGTTGTAATAACAATTTGGTTTTGAAAAGCAGAAAGTTTTCAGTTTTTTGAAGGTTATTGGCTACCAATTGGTTTCGTACATGGTCTTTACTATAAGAATATGAGAAGCAAGATTCTTTGGCTACTAGGTGCAGCTGCTTGTACGTGATTTATTTGTCTAATATGGATGTTGGTGTAGTAATAGGCTATGTAATATATGGAGCTTTTTTTTAAATAATATTTTTTTCAGAAATTTCAGAAATAATATAGCATATGAAAAATTTGCACAAATGGCTTCAATCGCCACGGGCCAAGGCGGTAGGGTCTAATCGCCATGACCCGTGGCGATTTCTCCCTAACCGCCACGGGCGGCGGCGATTTCTGGCTACCGCCGCGGGCCGTTACGGCATTAAATCCTATCGCCACGCGTGCTGGCGATAATGGTCCAACCGCCACGAGTCGTGGCGACTGGAAGTTAATTCCGCGCGGAAACTGGTAACCGCCACGCCATCTGGCGCAATCACCACGACCCGTGGCGATTACGGGGAAATCGCCACGAGTGGTGGCGATAAGCCTCGGGCCTATATAAGCGCCCGCAGTCGCCAGCCGACAGCGGCGTGGGAGGAGGAGGAGTTCGAGCCAGGCGCCGCGGGAGGAGAAGAAAGGAGAGCTCGGGTAGAGAGGGAGAGAAAAAATAGAGAGGAGAGAAAGAGAGAGAAAGTGTGGGATTTTTTTGTACTAATTTGAAGGTAAATTTCTAAATCTCTTAGATGTATTAGTAGATATAGAACTAGAGGTAGATTTAGGGTATATTTGTAGAAAATATAACTTAGGGTAGATGTATTCGTAGTATTTAGACATAATAGTAGATCTAGAACCGTGGTAAATTTAGTGTAGATTTGTAACAAGATGCAATTTAGGGTAGATCTATTCATAGTATTTTGATCTCGTAATGTGTAGAAATAGAGTGATATTTTAAATAGAAACGTTTGGTAGATTACATAGATGATTAGTTCAGAACAAATTGTACCCAGTCGTACTGTACTTAGAAATCGAGTAGATTAAATTTTTTTCAGAACAAATTGTACCCAGTCGTACTGTACTTAGAAATCGAGTAGACTAAATTTTTACGCACGCAGAATCTTAGACTGTGTAGCCTAAAATATTACGTTTTGAATGGCAGGAATGTCAGAAGTAGTAGAATTTGTAGTCTACTACGGTATTGGTACCGTCCGTATAGATGAATCTGGATCCGTCGATCTTAGTAGCTTCCAACAAACGACACTACGTATGCAAGATCCACACAGATACCACATCAATAATATTAAAGAATGGTTCACACGGGCCTTTGGTCTTGATCCGGAGGTCGCAAGTGTAACCTTACAGGCGTATTTTAGCAAGTCTTGCAAGCATATCCGGTGGGATTTGTTCCCGCTCGATCTGAGAAAAGACTGGCAGGCTTGGTTGAGGGCAAGTAAGAAACGCAACGGTTCCCATTATCTGTTGGTTCAGGCAGTACCTAAGCAGGTGTCATATGAAGAAGGCGGAGGCGGAGGCAACGAAGTTGGACAGAACAGCGGAGGCGGAGGCAATGAAGAAGGCGGAGATGGAGGCAATGAAGAAGGCGGAGGCGGAGGATAGAATAGCCCGGCGGCGGAGAAAGTTGTTGGCGAAGAAGGCACTGTAGTGGAAATCGGTGGACCTTCTGCTTGACCTTCCGTGACAAGAGGTAACGAATACCTCAGCGGTTCGGTGGACGAGGGGGAGATACGCGAGGAACTAGTGCAGATCATGGAGCATGATGATGCCATTGCTAGAGAGGAACAGACGAATCTCGAAGACGGTAGCAGTGAAGAGGACGAAGATGAGGATGAAGAAGGAAGCGACGATCCGATTCCTAGTATGTGGAATCTTGACATGTCCAGCAGAATGAATCTCGAGGGCGGAAGTGATGACAGGTATCCGTACAAACCGAACGAGATTGTCCAAGGCGCATTCTACGACACGAAGAAAGAGGTAAAAGAGGCGGTGAAGCTTTGGGCGATGTCGGCACAGAGGATATTTGGAGTGCAGAAAAGTTGCAGGGATCAGTACTCAGTGAAGTGCAAGTCTGCTGGGTGTGAGGGCTACGTGCATGCGTCCCTGAGGAAGTACGAAGTGCAGTGGATCATACGACGGGTGGTGCCGCATACATGTGTGCTAAGCGGAGTTCCTGAGGACCACTCACCACACCGTGTGATGAGGCAGTTTGACTTGTACCAGCAGTACCCGCCTCCACACGTACCACTCGTCGAGCCGAACACACACACGTAAGTCAAGTTTCAGAATTGGATATAGATTTCGAATGGCTATTCCTTTTACGAGATACAAATTTATTACGTAAACAGGTGGACTCGCAAGGGAGGGGGTACTAGGGAGACATAGTGGGCATCACGGATGGCCCCTTTTGTTGCTGCGTGGGACACTGCTCTGAACAGCGTCCTGCCCGAGGAGTGGCCGTTCCGGTACGCGGACTTCGACGCCTACTTGCAATGGTACTTGCCACGTACACACATCCACCTTATTCGTGGAAGCGAGGACCTTGACGAGGCGGTGGCACAGACGACAGACATGTACCCGATCCTCGCGGCTGAAACTCTAGATTTGGCGGTTAGTGAATTTCGTGCTCCGCTTCTCCGTGTCTATTTGTGTATTACTTACGTGCGCACCTATGATTCTCACTTTTTAGGGACAGTGGGCGACATCGGCGAACGCGGAGGTGACAAGACTTCTGCAGCGTCACCCACCCGGCACCGATGACCACGCAGGCTTGTCCAGGGTCGCAGATTTTACTAGGAGGATCATGGACGTATTCAGGTGCACGCGCACGGATGACGTCGTTGCCGGGGCTAGCTCAAGCCAGGGAGCACAGAGACCACCGCGTCCTTCACAGACGAGGCACCGTCAGCCTCCTACCTCCCAGCCGCTGGGGCCCACAGAGGCAGGTGGTTCTGCGTGGCAGCAGAGTGCGGCCCCATTCTCCATGAGTGCACAAGGTAAAACAATTCTCGTCTCGTACAAACCATTATTCCTTACGTTGCTGTGCTCACTAATTCCGGTTATATGCAGGTCACGTGCCGCTTGAGGTGCCAGGTAGTCCGCTTGACTGCATCCTCAACAGCCCCGACACTCAGGGCTTCAGCTTTCACGACGACGACGAGGCGGCCGAGTTGACTCCATGTGGGCAGTTCGGCACGACGCTGCAGACTCAGCCACCAGCGCCCACGCAGGATACACAGGCTGACCCGACACTTCCGGTGGGCAGGGCTCCTAAAGCGGGAGCGGGGCAGCCTAGGCAGAGGTACTCACCGTCGCTGATCAGGAAGAGGCGACAACGAGACTAGGCGTCCATGACTTTAGTATTGTATTACATTATATTCTATCAGCACTTCGTATTTCGAGTATCATTAGTTCTACTGAATTGCATGGAACACTCTGTTTATTTCTTCGAAATCTAGAGTTCGATACATCGTTAGCACTACGCATGGCGTGACAACACGGTACGATAACATTCGCATACAGCCAACCAACCTAATAGAATATTGAAATAACTACTCAGGGCCTTTCGGATATTTTCCCTTTCTCATACGACGAGCGTGAGCTTCCTCCCCTTCTTCCTTCGCGCGACGTGCCATCTCGCGCTTCCTCGCCCTTTCGGCCTCACGTGCCTCTGCAGCTCGACGTTCCGCCTCCTCCTTTTCTTTGCGTTGCATCTCCTACCAACGCTTTCTCTTCTCCTCCTCCTCTTCCTCGTGCATGCGTTGCAGAAACCGACCTCGAGCACAGCCAACCTTCCACATGAGTTCTTCCTCAGCCTCTTTCGATTGGGTAACGTCCAGCCACTGTATGTAGTCACATATAGTAGGCGGAGACTGCAAGCAAACGACTGTTACCATAGTATTGCATCGTGTTAGAAATGCAGGTATGTGCGAGTTTTACCCTTTCACGCCATCTGGACATGCCAAACTTCGGTGGCTCTTCATCGTAGTTAACACATATGAAGAACCTTCTTCCATACGTGTGGCGTACCCAGTTTTTAAGCCGGATACTCCCTCGTGATCACTGTATCGGTCCCTGGATCAGTAGCCGATACACACGAGTTAACCTGTATATCATTGTCATACATGCGTAAACAATTAAATAGACCGTTACGGTCGATAATCTGATACCTGTAGCCCAATGGCTATAAACTTGCAGCGGAAATCCAGCGGAGAGGTGGCCCATCAGTATGCCATACCCGACAGGCAACTGACTGGGGGTTACGCCCTAGCTTTCACGTTCATATACGTATCTTCGGAATGGATGTCTCCTTCGTCTGGCCAAATCAACAAGCCAGGTGAGTACATTGAATGTACTCGCAAACTATTCCCACAGGAGGAAATATACGGTGATATTTCATGCAGGGAATAGATCAAGGAATAGCTCTAACCTAAGTTGTAAATTGTGCGAAAATGTAAGTTCTTATTTTAAATACACATAAGTAGATTGTAAAAGCATTTCGAAATCTAAAGTTTTAAGAAAAACCATCTCATCACATCTCATCTCATGCGGTAAACACCGCTACTCAGCTCATAACCTATTACCGTCAGCTTCCACTCCCCGTCAATGGCTCCACCCATCGAACGGTAGCTTCCACCTATTCGATAACTAGGTCTTCCAACACTAAACCGTATTCCGGTCCCTCCCGGCAATACGGCGGATTACTTCGGCAATTTCCTTACCACCGACACATGGCCTAAATTGCCCACTGTGGACACATCATGCCCACGTCCTTAATCCCATTTCCCAGCTTTCACAACCAAAACTCAGTCTAACCAGTGTGTGGCCTTATCAGTTTATGTCCATGACCTAGGACATGACTATTCGAATAGTTTTTAACCCTCTGCAGAGGTGGTACGGCTTTACCCACACGATGTAGGTCACCCTGGGCATACCGGGCCCTGGTATACTACCAGAGCTAGTACAACGAGACCATTCGCCTGCTTTCATACTAGAGTCGGACCCGCTAAATGAGACTTACCCTAACTCTGATTGTGTCCAGGAAATCTGACACCACAATTCGGAGAAACGCTCATCTTTGTGTCGAATCTTCACCCACGCCTTGGGCCTCACTATCTAAGAATCTTGACTCAAATAGCGTCATGAGAATTCTCTAGGGGCCCAACGTCTTACCTAGCACATACTTCTTACTTCCCACGGGTCCGAACCCTAATATTAGGCGTGGTACCGAGTCAAGTCCTTCCCATAAAGGACATGTGGACGTACGATAGGGGAACTGATTCAGCGGCACTTAGGTTCGGTCCTTAACTGATTCGAGTAGGACTCCAGTTCATCATCAATCACCGAATAGCCTTCCGCTACTTCGTCTTCCTTCAAACCACCTTACTTCCTACCCGAATCAAAATCATCTCTAACTTTATTTTGAATCTTGGCAACATTCCTTTTGAAAGTCACCGCGGATAACATACGTTATCCATGGGTTTTGATTTCCCGTACCCGAAGGTTTGAATAAAATTTTAGTTTTAACTATAGCAGGGCTAAGCAATGGCTACTGCCTATAACCTTAGACTTTTGCCGGTTGAAAACCAATCGACAAATCAATTAGGGTTACAAGGAATCGGATAGCCAACCCTAGCTCAAATGCATCTATCGAGTATAGCTAACTACATAAAATATCGTTGATAAACATAGCATGCATGTTTCATAATCAAAATAAATATACTTTGGAAGTATAGGATTCGACATGGTCGAAATGGGAATGCTTGCCTGGCAATATTGGCCGGGTCCCAATCTTGAATTCGATTCGGCAGCTTCCCTGATTCCTTCGCACGATTCGTCGTACCGTCGAAACTACATGTCGGAAAGCGACGAATAAATAGCGGCGCGAGGAAGAACCAAACATGAATCAATCTTACACTCAAGAATTTTAAAATCTATGCGCTGGTCCTAGTTGATTTCTAGGGTTTGTAGAAAGGGGAGACGGAAATGACCCCGCGTGCAATATAGGTTTTTCGAGGGGCCGGGAACCCTAGCTTGTTTGCTGAATGACCCATTAGCCTCTAGGATGGTCTCGGTTTTCATATCCTTAATGGTTCGGAGATAGTGTTGGTCGTTAAGGTGTTCTAACAAGAATCTCGATCGACACTGGGAGGTGTAGGTTTTGGAGGATCACCTCATTGATGTTTATTTCACAAGACTCTGAGCACCTTCATATTGAAGTGGTCTATTCCTGTGTTTAATAAGACGTAGAGAATTCCCTGCCCTTGTGGATAGTGGATTGGGGAAGGATCTGATACGCTTAAAGGGGTTGCGTCCCACATCAGTTGGGGTAACTATGGAAATAGGCGTTTCACAACAAGACCTCAAGCCAATAAACGGTTTCAAAACTTTTAGAGATTTGTTCGCAGGTTACCCAAGAAAAGTCATTAAACTCGAGATTTTTAGATTTCGTTTACTATGAGACTTAGGAAATTAGGTACATTATCTAGAGCTACACACATATATATGATTTTCGACCCAGATTCGAAGTTCAAATTATTTTAAGGAATTAGGAATTTGTTGCGGGTAGTTAAGCCTAGAATCTACAGGGAAAAGAATGGAGACAGTTGAGTGGATAAAGAGGCGAGTCAGCTGTCCGAAAGAGGGTTATACCGGTATTTGCTTAATAAATGTGCTCGGGTAACAACCAATGAGCAACCAAGCATCGTAGAGAACAGAGAGAGTGAGCAGAGGTGCTCGGTGCTGGAAAAAGGGGAAGGGCTCTGGGAAGAACAGAGGAAGGGGAAAAAAAGAGAAAAGGCTGGAGGAGCTCGGTTGTGGCACAAGGAAGGAAGGAAGGAAGCTGAAACCTTGCCGCGGCAACTGATGTGAGGCGCAGCAGGTGGAGTGCTTCGGCAGCTGCAGGGAAATAGGCTGCGGGCCTTTGCCGCGGCAGCGGATTTGGGAACGCAGCAGAACAAAATGCTCGGCAAGGGAGCCAGGAGCTTGCCGCGGCAGCTCGATTGGGGAGCGGCAGAGAATCGGTGGCAAGGCGGAAGAGGAGGGAGATGGGATGGAGCGACGGTCGGGCTGATGCGCGGGGTTCCACCGGCGGCGGCGAGAGGCGGCAGCTCGCCGGCTGGATCTTTGACCGGCGGCGAGGTGAGTCGGTTGGAGGAGGCGGTGTGCCGGGACGGGGGATCCCGTCGGCAGCAGCGGCGACTGGAGGGGAGTACCGGCAGTAGGGGCCTGAGAGAAGCGGGGCTCCAATAGCGGCGGCGGAAACTAGACAGAGCGGTGGCGCTGAGCTCCTTACCGGCGGCACTAGCAGAAGATGGGGCCGGCGGCGCTGCGGTCCAGGCGGGGGCGGTCGTGCGGTTGGCCGTGCCGGCGGTGGGGCATGCCCTCGGCGGCGGCTCGAGGAAAAGCGGCGCACGGGGAGAGGAGCACCGGTGGAGGAGGAGAGGGGATCCGGTGCGGCGGCCGGCAAGGGGCGGCGCTCGGCCGGGTTCTTCAAGAAGGGGAGCAGAAGGATTAGGGGAGTTTGGAGCAAGGAGGAGGTTGAGAAGGAAGCTCGGCGAAGAGGGCCAGGTCGGCGTTTGTTCCCGAGCTTGAGGAGCTTGAGGCCGGGGCGGCTTAGCTGCTTGCCGCCGACAAGATGAGCAGCTCAGCTTGTGGGAGAAGAAGAAATGGGAGAGGAAGGTGAGGGAGCAACTCGGGTTGAAGGGGAGCTTGGTCACTGGCTGTGTGGCGAGGAGAAGAAGTAAGGGGTTGGAGGAGGAAGAAGGCAGGGGAACAATAGCTCGGGAGAGAGCCTGGGCTACCTGAACAAATGGAGCTTGGGGAAGCAAGGAGGAGGTAGGAAGTTTGGCCTGCTCGGGTGGAGTATAGCAGAGGAGAGCTCGGCTTAGGAGAAGCTCAGGTTGAAGAGGAAGCTGAGAAGAAGAGGAAGAAGTAGGGCTGCTTGGTTTGCTTTGGAGCTGATATGAGCGGAGCA
Source organism: Stipa capillata (assembly GCA_019208055.1). NCBI lineage: Eukaryota > Viridiplantae > Streptophyta > Magnoliopsida > Poales > Poaceae > Stipa > Stipa capillata. The sequence continues at coordinate 66,823 of JAGXJF010005098.1, read as the reverse complement.
GCAGAGCTCGGTCGAGTAATGGAGATGGGGCCAACAGCAAGAAGGAGTAGGTGCCAAGTGCTGTTGGGTGGATGGGAGGTGGCTTGGTTGAGCAGTGCCGCTGATGGGATGGAACGAGATTGAGTAGACTTTGCAGTATGCCAGTGGAGTAGCTCGGTACAGGAGGGGTAATTAAATGGGAAAGGAGTTGGTAAGTGCCAGGGCTGTAGAGCTAAACGAGGTGGCAGTAAAATGATTTGCCTAGTCGCTGCTGTTTACTATTGACATTGATGGCAACCAGTTCGCGTGGCAATAAGGAGCAGTGCGTGTGTGTGCAGCCCATGGATGCCAGGTTGTGCTGGGTATTTAACTTTCACTGTATGCGGGTGTGACAAGAGCTGCCAGTGGGTTAAATGTAGATTAGAAATGTGAGGGCAGCATGGAATGACCACACGATGAGCCGGAACGGCTTTGGCAGAAATATTAACGCGATTTCATGTGAGATAACTATTATAGGGAAGGTGTTCGGAAAATATCACCGGTATACTCGTATATGCACAGGACTGTAACAGAGATGGTTTATGTGCGTATATATTCTAGGAGAGAGAAAAGGTGGTGGAAATCGAATGAACACATGCAGCGATATGACGAGGACTCCAAGGTGTATGTGCCCATATACACTTGGGAGAATATTGCCGGTATGCTCACATATATGTTTAGGACAGTGGCTGAGCTAACGACGAGTTAGGGTTTAGAGGGATTTAGATTTAAATAGGAAGGAAAGAAGTCGGGGGCTCGGATCTAGGGTTTTGGGGCGCGGCAAGGTGGGGCAGGAACACGGAACTCGAGATGAGACCTTTTTGTCGGCTTAGGACGTGTTGGTGGTGAGGTACCATCGATACGGTGGCGTATACGGCTCGTGTAATGTGTTAGGGTTTTGCCCCTTTCATCGAAACAGGGAGAAAGGAATTAGGGTTTCGCGTATAGACGTATATACAAAAGCAGTATATTTTTGCACATACTCGCGATAGGGCATGGCGAAGTTGGTGGTAAAATTTCAGGTCATTCGGAAGAGATTCGGGATGGGTATATGCTCCGATTTCTCAGAAGTACTGAGAGGGCACTTAGCGGCAGGTGTGGGTTTGGGTGCCACTGATTAGTTAGAGGGGAAGGGATGCCGAAAGTATGTTTATGGCGGGGAGAAAGGCTGTCGTAGCAGAGAAAATGTTACCGCGGTATTGCCGCGGTAGGGGAAAGGACTTGCCACGGTGGAAATCAGTTGTCGCGGCGGAAGGAACAGCGGCGCGACATTGCCGCGGCTGGGGAGGGGTTGCCGTGGCAGAGGCATGGCAGCGACGGTAGCTGCTGTGAGATGCCGTGGCAGGGAATCGGTGGCGCGGCAGAGGCTTGTCGCGGCAAGGACGGCTTGCTGCGGCAGAGAAAGAGAGCAACGGTGGTGGCAGAGGTCTTGCCGCGGCAGAGGAAATGGGTAACGGCGGCTGCCGTGGCAAAAGCGTGGCAGCGGCAACGGTTGCCACGGGCTGTCGCGGTAGGGCAAGTTGGCTGTGGCAGCTGCCTCAGGCTGTCGTGGCGGGGATGCAAGAGCGAACGGTCCTGCATGGAGACCAAGAATGGAGCAGGGTTCGTATCCCTTGCGGGACAGGGTTTCGACAAAGCAGAAATCAAGGGAGCAGGGACAGAGGGAACGATTTCGGTTGCTTTACTTTAGGGTTTAGCAGGAGCATGATTTGGAATAAAAGTTTTATTTTGGTGTATTTTAAATCAGCATTACTAGCAAAAAGTTTTGTTAGCCCTAAATTTTGGGTTTCAGAAAAATTAGGGTGTTACAATACGTGTACAAGAACTCTTGCGACTTCATCAGTCTGCACGGATCTTAGCACCAGCAAAGGGGAACTTCGACACCTGCGGGCACGTCGGCAACCATCTTCTGCTTCGGCATCTCGTCAGCACCAGATGAAGCCATTCCTGCCATTTTGGAATACGACATAGTTACTATTTTTAGGAAACTAAACAAAATAATAACGCAACTATTTACCTCACACCGCCCGAACTTTAATGTCCCTTCTCTCCCTCTTGCCACTTCTGAGAGCTTATTTCTTCTCACCTCGCTCCCAAACCCTAATCCCTCTCCCTCTCTTCTCTGTATCGATTTTTCAATTTTTCATGAATTGGTGGGAGGCAGAGACAAAGAGCCACTGACGGGATTTTTCAATTTTTCATGAATTGGTGGGAGGCAGAGACAAAGAGCCACTGACCCGTCAGTGGCGATACAGCTGGGGAACAAAAAAAAATGGGTCGGGCCCGGGTAGCCCGCAACGGAGCCGTGCTCGCCACCGCGCTGGAGCTGCCGTGGTCGCCGCGCAGGAGCCGCGCCCGCCACCTTGCACGAGGCTGCAGGAGGCGGATCCGGTCGCCGGGAGGCCGCAGCCGGCGGATCCAGTCGCACGTCGCACGGTCCCGCACCTCCACCATGGTCCCGCCGCTGCCGCCGCTTGGACATCGGTGCCACGCGGCCGTCGTCGTCGCCGTGGTGGAGGAGGAGCACCGTGCGAAGAGGAGGGAGTCGGAGGGAGGCGACGCGGAAGGGGGCAAGTCGGAGAGGAGGCGGCGCGGGAGATCCGACGGCAAGGGGGCCCGGCGGCGTCGTGGAGGAGGCAGAGGCGGGGAAGGGTGCGGATCCGGCGGCGGGGGGGCCCGGTGGCATCGGGGCGGAGGCGGAGGGGCCGAGGCAGCGTCAGAGAGGAGGCGGCGCGGGAGATCCAGCGGCGGGAGGGCCCGGCGGCGTCAGGGCGGAGGCGGAAGGGCCAAGGCGACGTCGGAGAGGAGACGGAGGGGCCAAGGCGACGTCGGATAGGAGGCGGCGCGGGAGATCTGGCGGCGTCGGGGCGGAGGCGGATGGGCCGAGGCGGCGTCGGGGAGGAGGCGACGCGGGAGATCCGGCGGCGGGGGGTCTCGGCGGCGTCGGGGCGGAGGCGGAGGGGCCCGGCGCCGCCGTCGGGAGCTCGGGGAGGGGGAGTTTGATTTGGGAGGAGAGGGAGCGGGGCGCGGGGGAGAAAGGGAGCGGGGCTGGGGGAGAAAGGGGTGGGGTGCGGGGGAGAGAGAGAGGATAGAGGGAGAGGCCGGTTAGGGTTAGTTTTTTTATATGGGAAGGATTGCGGGCTCGGGGTGGGTTTCTAGCGGGCCAAAAATACACTGACGGGCTGAATTTATCGCCTGTCAGTGGTAGGACAGAACCAGTGATGGGCTGGATTTTATGGCCCGTCAGTAGAGATGAGTGTCAGTGGTAATAAGGCACCACTGACGGGCCGAAATTTCGGCCCGTCAGTGATATGTTTTTCGACCGAAATCTTACAATTTGATTGCATCTCCAATGACGGGCGGTCATGCGCCCGTCAGTGATACACTATATGAGTGACGGGCAAAGTGACGCCCGTCAGTGAAGGGTGTTCAGGAAAGGGTCAATACGGGGTAGTGCAGGAGGCGACCTAAAACTTCACGGGCGACAAAAGGGACGCTGGAGGGGGGCCAGGCGGGGCAGGGCCACTTTCGGCGTAAAATCGCCAGGAGCCGTGGCGATTAGGAGAAATCACCATGGCTGGTGGCGATTAGGTCCAACCGCCATGGCCCATGGCGATTCAGTATTAAATCGTCAACTGCGCTGGCGGTAGAGAGAAATCGCCACGAGCCGTGGCGATTAGTCCCAAATCGCCACGACCCGTGACGATTGAAGCCATTTTTGTAAATTTTTCATATGCTATATTATTTCTGAAATTTTTGAAGAAAATAATATTTTTTAAAAAAGCTCGTAATATATGAGTCTATATGTCATAATGTATTGCTATATTTACTCAAGGAAGTGATAAACATTTTATACTAAAATATCTAACAAAAAAAATAAGGCCACGTATATCAGTTGACGCAGAGGCCGAGGACACTCACGTCTATCATTAAAAAAACCCACCAAGCTGTTTAGCTCCTGTCATTACCCTTAAAGACCGAAGCGTTCTGCTTTTTGCACTCTATCTGCTTGTTGCTTGTACGCTTCTCTGCATAGTCATGTAAGCTCTCTTCTCAATAGTCTTGCATTTCCGAACTTTGATACCTAATGAAATATATGCTGGTTTCTTTCAAAGAAAAGAAGAAGAAGAAGATATCTTCTTTTTGTTAAACTTTGTGTCTTCAGCAACAAAATACATTTTCATAAACCAGCGTATAGTTCAACAAACTTTGGTTAACACCAGTAGGTGGTTGGGGGGCGGTAGTCACAGGAAAGATGAAAACACACAAGATGGATGGTTTAATGCCGTGCAAAACAGGTTACAAGCAAATAGGATTGGGAAAAACCAGTATTTATGATATTTTATGATAAAATGGGTAATCCCAACAAAAGATAATCTTTACAAAAAAAATTTAAAAGGTGATAAAAATTGTTGTTTTCGCAGGAGGATAAAACAGTTGAACACTTGTGTCCACTGGCTCATTTTGCAAGGAGAATTATTGTGTGTAGCACCCAGCACATGCTGGGGTTTAGGTGGGTCGTGGCATTTTGTTGGTTCATTTGGATTACTCGTAATGATTATTTATTATTACTATTTTTTAATGTAGATGTTGATAAATTTTTCTAAAAATATATAGAGATATAAAAGTAGTTTCGATGACGAATCTAATAACAATATTTGCACCCGACAAATCAAATATCTTTATATATATTATTAGCGGTCAAAGATTTAAAAAGTTACTTCCATCATCACATGACCAAATCCACCAAGTTGCACATAATCTATGTGCTAGTTTCACCTTTGTGCTGTCATGCTGTGGAACCAATATGACTTATTATGATTCTTTTTTCAAGTGAATCAGATTTCAATCTATTCAATCAACTCAAATACAAAGTAACAGATAAATATGCAGTACAAGACAAAAAAATACATAGATAAGTACATAGTAGACAACATACAAAGTGTGCAATCGACCACTCACAAAAAATATAATAAAGAGAAAACATGTAGTGAGTGGCTAAAAGACATACAATAGAAAAAATATGTAGTGAACAGCTAAAAGACATACAACATGTTGTAGACTAGTGATATAGGATGTAGGTAGCTGGTGAAACATCAGATAGAATTCCTAGTTGCAAAAGTTGCCAAAAAATTTCATCAAACATATCAAAATGACCGGTTTTATAGATGAAATAACACATAGGCCAACGCATAAACCCTCAAGTATGCCGTGCCCATGGTCCGGCCCCAAACATGATGTACAAAATAGCAAAACGTGTCATACTAAGCAAGCAAGATCCTAAAATAAAGGGAAGTCATGACTGAAAACGATGATATATATGGGGATAAAACTTTTCATGTCTTGCAAAAACTGACAATGTGGTATGTGTCCTCACAAAGTCTGACAACCTTTTAATGTCCTTACAATCATTCAAAATACATTTCTATGTCCTTGCTATCAAGCCTGCTGTTAACTTTTTTTCATAATGACCATTTTATCTCTATTTCTGTCCTCCCGTTGACATATGAGTGCAGACCACAAATTAAAATATTTTTTCATAAATATTTTATAGCTAGTACTTTATTCAAACATGTACACATTGAAAAAAAATCAAATTTGTTTGAAACTTTTAATTTTTTGATATATTTAAATATACTTTTTTAAATTGTTTACTCCACAAAACGAAATTATTTTTTTCACAAAATTTTTGTAGTTAGTAATTTCTTCACATGTCTACACATGGAAGTTTTTCATAATTTTCTGAAACTTTTAAACTCACGATTGTTTGTTTAAGAAAAAACAAATGTATGCGCAAAGTAGTCTTTTCATTGCTCTGTTACCAATAGAATTGACGGAAAGGGCATATAATAGTATTTTGAACATTTACAAGAGTATTGAATGATTGTCGGACTTTGTTACGGCAGGAAGTTTTCACTTGGAAGAAATGGTGACCACTGATTTTTGTCAGAAATACAGCGTATGAGTACCACCAGTATTGCAGGGATGTGTAATTTTAGCTACTTTTTGAGATTTGGTTGGCAGAAGAATGGTATTGGCAGGGTGGAGTACGATACGACAAAGTATATTTAAAGGAATATACAGCAGTATGATTCTTTGGACACAAGGAACAACACATCATATATGGAACACATGGCACTTTCTGTAGACCATGGATGAAGTCAATATCGCCATCCAGGGGCTGCAAAGCTGTGGTTGTAGGACATGTTACTGCAAGTATAAATCACAGGCATTTCAGGCTTTCAACAGAGCATTGAAGGTGCAACACTATCGTCAGAACACACGCAAAAAGCATAATAATCAAAAGGATAAACCGTAACCATTATAGTTAAACGAATCCTCAGACATTTAAATGCTAAGTTTATAGATATGAGATGACACAATAGGTTTATCTGTTAAAAGACTTGCTGAAGATTACTGGTAATCTCTATTAACAATTCGTAAAGCATCCTTGCGTTCACTAAATTTCCGAAGGGGCAACTACTTATAGAATAGCACATTTGTTCTGAGCCATCCTCCGGAATTCCTCATTTTCCTGTCGAGCCTTCTCAAGACTTTCTTTGAGCTTGCGAATCTCCTCGTCTGATTTCAGCCTAGCTTCTGCTGCCACCTTCTCTGCTTCTAACCTTGCATTCTGTTCTTCCATAAGTTGATTTTGCAGCTTCTCGACAGTGCAATTCAGCTTTTCCTCCACCTATGAATATGTGAAGTCAATGCAATTTGAATAGCTATTTGAACACACATTTGAATAGCTCTTTACATAATTTCGAAAATATTGCTAACAGGGAGATATAAGCAGCTGGGATCTTCATATGTCAAAGATCCAACTGCTACATAGAAGTGATTGTAATTCTTGCACATCATGTGTTACAATCTCTAAAATGGCTGAAACAAAGCCGGATGTGTAAAAGAGAACTGAAGATAAGAAGTCCCAGGTTTTTTCCCAACAAAACAAATTTCATGATTGTTTAACAAAACAATATTGACATGTTGGAAGAATATCCTAGAACTAATGTAAAAAATGTAACTAAGACATGATCAATAGACTTTGAGCCTCTAGGTATTCCCGTACATGTTGGAGGGACACTTAACTTCATCTGGAGTTCTAATATAGCAAAACATTAAAAAGTTGAGTATTTGGAACATGTTTTTTAAATTAAAACACACAATTAATGTGAAATATTATTTAGGGATAAAATAGAATCTCTTACCATGGTGGTAATGTTTGCAAGTTGTTCATCCCGAGTTCTGTGGATCTCCTTCTTCAATTCAGATATCTGCTCTTCTGTATATCCCATGGCATCATGAACCTCCTTTTCTCTATCATGCACCTCCTACAATATATATGAGATAAGAATAAGAACTACAGAATATAGAGTATGAATGAGAACTGAAACTCAATTTCAAGGAAAAAAAACATTACCTTAATGCGAGTGAGCATTTGATCTGAAAAGGGTTTTCCTCCATTATTTGCACTAACAGAATCAACCACATCAAGCAACGTTTCAAGCTGCTTAGCTTTAACTCCTTGGTCCTTGGTCTTGTTATCAAAAAGAACGACTCTATTTTTGCAAAGCTCAACAAGTTTCTGTATACAAAACATACAAATGTAACTATTTGCGCGAAAGCTCATATGATACAAGTGATGCCCAAAAATAAAAGAACCACACACACTTGGATAGATTCATTAGCAAAAGGTGAGAAAAAAAACCTGCAGATACTCTGGAGCATTATTTAGCATGTCCTTCAATATATTTTCACCAACCAGATCTCCATAAGTAAAAACTAATATCAAGTGGTCAACGATCTTCTCTCCAAAAAACACTTTAATAGTCTCAATCGTACTAGAATCTTCTCGAGAAAACCGAGATGTAGCAGAAAAAACCATCAACACAGCATGTATCCCGTCTTTAGCCATGTTCATACACTTAACAATCTCTCTGCCAGCATCCTCAGTTGTTACGGTCATGTCAAATAATCCTATCCAAGGCATTGAAATGGGTGATTATCAGAGAATAATAAACATGTAAAACGTCATAAGGGAAAACTGATGGCTATTTATGTTTTTCAGCATTATATGTATATTATGGATCAGTCTTTTGTGGTAAGGAATATATTTTTTTTTACTGACTTCCTTCAATGGCAGTATGTTCAAATAAATATATACATTTTTTTTCAATTAGCATTTAATTCTTTATGATGTTGCTTCCGCCCCGAACATAAAAGAAATAATAGGGAAATGGATACATATGGAAAACGAGTTCCTCAGTTCAATTCAAATATGTAGTACTCCTAATTTTTTTGAGGACCCTTCCCAATTCAACCTCTAATAGTATTAACATAAGTTGAAATATGGAGCAATGGAAGTGTACTTCTAGGTCTGATTAATCTGCTTCAACATGTAACTGCAGAACTTTTTTTCCCGAATACATGTAACTGCAAAACTTTGAATCTTACATTCATGAAGCATCAAGTGTGGGACCTTTTCAGATAAAATAGCAACTAGCCCACTGTCTCTGAAACACCAATACTTGGAAAAGAGGGCGTATCCATATCCAATACGTATCGGATACATGATACACGGCAGATACACCCAGATACGTATCCACCGAGTACCGGGCGAATAAATGACTAAAACAAATATTATTAGTTGTGGATAATTCATGGATACATCATGGACTCATATTAGATACCACCCAGCCCAACAAGAGGATTGAGACTTAACCCTATGTGTCCCCACGGCCCCTCTGTTGAACACTTGAACTTAATTTCATATTTTCATGTCTAGAAAAAGGACATATATTTATGTTTATTTCCTTCAGACTTTCATGTTTACTGCCTTTACTTGAACTTAATTTCATACTTTCATGTCTAGAGAAAGGGCATAATGATCAAGATATTTTGATGTTCAAACCATGGTATCTAAATTAGTATTTTTTTTAAAAAAATAGTGAAACATATCCACGTATCAACATTTATGGAAATTGGCGTATCCCCGTATCCATATCTGTCCGATACCGATACACATCTGTGCTACATAGCCCACCATACACAACCATGCTACACTATTATTTAATGAAGAATGAGGGTAGCAGACGGCTTTTCCATTAACTATTATTCAATGAAGCACGGCATCCAATGTCCAAACATCCAAAGATACTATATAAAAAATCTTAATGTAACAAAAAAGAAAGTGAGATCAATATGTGAAACAAGATGCAAAATATTATTATATTCACAACAAAGATCAATAAATATGAAAACAAGTAATAACACATGTGCACTCTTACCTGGTGTATCAATAACATTGATGGTGCGGCCATCCTTCAACATGGTGCTTCCCATCTGACAAGTATTAGTCACGCTAGCATGGGAGTATTCTGATACAAATGCTTCCCGTCCAAGGATACTATTGCCAGTTGCACTCTTGCCATAGCCAAGTTTCCCAACAAGAACAAGAGTGATGTCAGCACTGGGCAACACCCAGTCATCATCATATTGGCTTCCACCCATTTTGCGGAAGTTGATAATGAAAACTCACGAGAACTGTTCAGAAAATAAGGATATCAGCAACTATCTGTCATATCGATTATCTTACCTGAATTACCATACAAAACCTCTATTAAGACAAAAATAGCATTCGAACAGATCCGTGTGTGTGTGTGTGCATCAAATTCAGGACCAACCATTGCCATGACAGTCTAACTTGCATAAATATGTCAGTCATACAGAATTGATTTTTCTTCGACATCAATATTTTAGTTCCGTTTGTTCAATCTTGTGATGCGAGTTCTAAACAGCTACAAAGAAAACACGCAGCATGGCAGATCTTACAGATGCAAAGGACTGATTATAAGTTAGGATATACGAAAAAAGGATCATCATATTACATAGTGAAATGCAAAATAATAATAATAATAATAATAAAATCTTTGACACATCCGTTCAAGGACAGTCTCAGAAGGAAAACTATTCGCAATGAGAAATCTTTAGAAGGCTAAACAGTATATACTAGAACTAGAAGGTACCACTCTGGAGCCTTACACTATATTGTTTGTGGAATTTTGATACAAAAACCTTAAAGATGGAATACATGTCCTGAATTGAACAAAACCAAACCAATCCCAATTTGGATAGAAGTTACAGCTTTAGCAGATTAGATCGAGCTGGCAATCACTGTAATGAACCTACAAAAATATTATTACTCTGCAGCAACCAACCAAGGTTTCAGTAAATTTTCATATCAGCAACTATCCTAGCATTGCACAAAATGTTTCACGGGTAACACGAATTCACAGAACAAAGAAATAAACAGGGAAGACTAGAGGACTAGTTGCTTGCGAAGTATCAGGGTTGGGAGGACGAACGTCAACACGGCTGAAGTCACATAATTAAGTCACAGCCAGACTTCGAAAATAGGGAAGTTTGATGGTTGAATTGGATTGTAGCAAAGAGTTTCCACTACGGAGAAAGAAATCCTAGCGTGTAATGTGAACCTTCAACCTACAAGACAAGATACACAAAAACTCCTAGATTGATTTCCTATTTTGCTCTTCTTCTAACTTGTATCGCTAATCAGCTAGGAAAACCGCAATACGACAGATTATCCTACAGATTGCAAAGGATCGATCACATACTACAAGTGCAGGAACGATTGGATCCTACAGATTGCGAAGGATCAATTACATACTACAAGTGCAGGAACGATTGGTTAGCAGTGCCATAGTGGAATTGCAAAAACCCATACTCCTAACACGGTAACTCCTAACGCAAGCACATCAGATTATACGCAGTCCAAAAGAAAATTATGCACACAAACAAATCTCCAGAGTCCATATGCCCCAACACTGCTAAGAACCAAATCTACCACTATCGAAGCAACAGAAAAGAGCTACCAATCAGTGAATCGAACAAATCGAACCTAGAACCACAGCAACCAAGAGCACAAAAACCTATCATCGTCTTCCCGAGAATGTTATAAGACGGAACAAGAAATTACTCTATGCACCGAGGAAATTAGCACCGAAAATTACTTACAGATCGGGGGAACTCGCGAGAGGGAGTAAGGAAGGAGAAAAGGGGGAAGGATTGCTTGCTCGCGAAGATGAACGGGCGGGTTCGTTTGGAGGAGGAGTAGAATCAAGAAGAAGGAAGCTGCGAGTCGCCGTCGGGTCTATGATATCTGCAGCGAGCGGGGCCCGGGGAGGGGGCGTTTTTGGGGCGTGGGGGGTGCCTACGTGTCTCCTGCGGTTCGTGGCGACGTAACGCGTGCCATCGTGTACTCGGGTTTAATCGGGGGCGTGGCGTCCGTGGACCGTGCATCCGCCGTCGGATCTGCGTTAATAGTCGTGCGGGATGGGTGATGCCGGCCGATGCGAGCTCCTAGGCTTTCCACCGTACACCAAAGACCGCTTCAGATAAGTTCACGACTATTATTATTCTTATTATTATTTTAGGGGAGAGTAAGTTCACGATTTTTGTTTTGAGACAGAGATCACACGACAATCCGATGTCAAAATGACAAGAAAAATGACATAACAATCCGAGCGTCTCACTTTACTGTCTGACAAAAGCCATGAATAGCATGGAGGCCCAGTTTGCGGTTAAAGTATGGTAAACTTATTTTATAATTTATCATGAAAAATACTCTCTTCTTCTAAAAATGTAAGACGTATTTCAATTAGTTAAGATAAGATTTTAATCAATAATTACTCTATTCATATGTAATTTATGTGACATAAAATTGATATCATTAGATTCCTCTTCAAAAGTACTTTCTTATGATTATAATTTTATATCACATAAACTGTATATTAATAGAGTAATTATTGATCAAATGCTTATCTTAACGAATCAAAATATGCCTTACATTCTTGGACAGAGAGAGTACTGGTATAAAAAAACTAGTTACTTAAACGATAAAGTAAGCAAACGCTGGTTAGAAAAATAGAATTATTATAATCCATCTTAATAATACTGAAGATATCTTCACCGTCGCCCGCCTAGATTTTCAGGGTGATATAGCTAGGTGTAAACGCAAAGATCATTTAGTTGGAAAATTACATGCACTGTCTCACCGGCACGTGCCCCAGGCCGGCAGGCCCCGATTATTCAAAATATGTGGATGCCATCATTCAATTTGTCATGCTCACATAACCACATTCCATGGCATCATTCAATTTGTTATAAGTGATCACGTTCTGCTAGCCGATGCTCACCAAAGTGGCTGCGGCATCGCACGGTGACGGCCCATCTTGAAAAAATCATGCGCAATCAGGCGTCCTTAGTCTGAGGAGCAATGGAGTCAGCAAGATGTGCATGGCATGCAGGACAGCAAGATAATTAATGGCTTCAGCTGGGCGATTAGCTTCCAATCAAACTGCAAAAATCAATGCAGTAGAGTTAGCTTCTTGGTGGAATGCTACATGGTGTATTTGTACTCTCCAGAATTTACGCAGAATTGACAGTCCAAGATCGAATCATATCGAACTCCATGAACTTCAATTTGCCGATACCAAGCTCCCTGAAGAAAACGGGTGAAAGGATTATCGTATTGCTGGAATTTAAGCACACTGCAGCTGTAGACCTGCAGTATGCGAACAAGATCATGCATACCTGATGATTAGGATTTAAATAGGGCTACTGACTACTTCCATCTCAAGGCCGTACACCTCAAATTCTCCTCGAATAGAAGGCACCAAGAGGAGAAGAATGCCTACAGGCAGGTCAACAATTATGAGTCTGTGCATAATTAATACTCCCTCCGTTCAATAATGTAAGGCGCGCACACATTCTAAGATTTACAATTAGGCCTATAATATTTTAGTTATGTGACACAAAAATGATATCATTGAAAAAGACATAAAAGTGATATTATTGAAAAGTACTTTTAAAAACGAATTCAATGATATCATTTTTGTGTCACATAACCAAAATATTATAGCTCTTATTATAAATCTTGGAACACGTGCGCGTCTTACATTATTGGACAAAGGGAGTACTATATATATATGGCAAGCATAAAAAGTTCTGCAAATGTTGAGAAGCGGAGGGTTGCTGAATGTCAAACATTTCAGGAAACATTATATCCAGAAGGCAGGAACCTGAAATCAATGGATTTTGCTACCATCGGAGCCATTATATTTTGCACAAACTTGCCTGCTATAACTGTTTCTATTAGAATGACAAGTCTCTAGGATCAGTATAATGATAAATTACCAAGTGTTAATGACATCATACCACAAACATACAGGCAAACATAGCTGCTAGAAAAGATAATGCATTTATGGGTCAACTTGCTTGTTCTAATTAGTTTCAGCATAGTCTCTGACTGAGCAATGTATTTTGCATGTAATGTCAACTTAAACTTCTGAACCTACTAAAAATATTTTCATTGAACACCAATCTTGAGCTGTAAGGTCCGTAAATGATGGTTTTGCAAACCCCACTCGATTGAATGACAAGGAACCCTGTTAAACACAGCAAACCAAGGGAACACAGTGAACATGATACGCCAAGCGTGTTCCAGTGCTTGCTTCTGGGCTCTGCAAAAAGTGATGCATATAGACAGCTTGAGCAGAAGAAATGGTAGAAAACACTTGAACCAGTCCACGTTTGCAGAATCCTGCTGCTTCACAAGGCAAACTATTCAAATATGACTCATTCAACAGAAAAGCAGTTTTTCAAATCATTAGCAGAAGTTGTTTTTGTATTGGTGCGATGAAGATTGAAGCTTAATACAACTATGCTCGAACCTAATCAGCCACACCGTCGAATCTAGTCCTATCTATATCCTGTAGTAAGTCAGAGGTACTTGACTATTTGTCTTCACAATATAGTGAGCATTGAAGATATGGTGAAATAGATGAGGCTTGCTTCATTACATGCTGTGATAATTGTGCAGAGAATTTGGGTCAAATCAATCATTTGGTCAACCTAGGAATGCCCGCCGTTGTCTTGTTATGATCTTCAAGTCAGGACTTCAGGATAAATTATGTGCTTACAATTCTAATTAAATAGCATTATGTATGTGATAACCTAGAACTAAACTACAGAAATAGAAGATAGGCTCTCTCTTGACTGATTCTAACTAGAGAGCATGTGTCTTTATTTTCTTTTAGCTGGAACAAGCAAGGCGAGTTCCATAGCTACAGGGATTAAGAGAATTTTCCAGTTCGTATTATATTTTGGAACCAAAATATATAAATAGTTTCAAGATAACAGCTACAACATAATGCTTTGGGGCACCACTAGCTATGGTGATGCTAGTAAGCAGAATTGACATTCTCACAATACGGTCATACTTCCAGGTTCCTACATACGGTACAGCGAAGTCTCAATGGAGATTCATGACTATGAGTTAACTAACACAAGTTTTACACACATAAAGCTTTGTGCCAAGATATTACGCATACCTCAACCTCCCAGTAGATCGAGTGTCCCAGAATTAGAGGAACAATATCTTTATGAACCAGTATCTTTATCGTACAATTCAAAAACAGTTCTGAATTCTGATGGAATCGACCAGAATTCCTACACCAAGTGTGCTTCTTGCTCACAGAACTCCATGCTTTTACTGGGAGTGCATATTATGAATTAATTAACACCTTTTTGAACACATATCGTTTCATGCTACAAATCCTGAATTCAGCAAGCTCTAAATACAATGAAAGTCATAAACTTAAAACAAACCAACGGTAATCCCCGTAAGCATCAAGATTCAACAACAAGTCCAGAACGATAATCCAAAACAGGAGCTGAGAGTGAAACCTCCGAAGCAGCTCAGCTACCATCCTCCCGTCCTGAACTTCTGAAATGTCAACAGTCTGCAACAGTTCTTCCTCTGGAACCAAACACCAATTCGGTGACTGCACTGCCCTGAGCCACTTGAAATCATCCACATTGGCCCAATTACCAGTTTCCTCCTGAAGCCCAGAATCCCTCAAATCCTCCTCAATCCCTTCATACTTCAAAGCATGTGGTGCAAATCTCACACCACTGCAATCTTCAATGATTGGTCTGCTCCTCACCCGCAAGTAGAAATCCGTTGCCCTGGCTTCATGAATCCTGATCTGGTGCGCCGCCATAACAAGCGTACAGCGCTCGACATCCTCTATGAGCACCGAACCGAAGACAGGGCCGACGAACACACGGCAATCTCTTAGCTTATGAATGTACAGCGCACGGCATTTGCCCTTGAGGCAAACCTCACATGAAACCAAATCCGCGAGCGTGAAATCCCCATCCTTCTCGTTCGAAACCCTCAGATCCTTCACCAAGGTAGCACCATTCCTGCCCCGGAATCCGAACCCTGGCAGGATCGCATCAACACTAGGCTTTGGCTGCTCCGGAGGTGGCTGAGGCAAGGTGGGAGCATCTTGCAGGGGGTTCTTGGTTGCTCTGCACTTGTTCCTGAAGGAGAATGATTTCTTGGGCCGGATTTCGGAGGCGGCGAGCCTGTGGGCGGCACGGAGGTCGGAGACAGCAGCGAGGGCGGAGCGGAGCTCGTAGGGGGGAAGGGAGTGGGAGGCCTCCGCCACGAGGCGTTCGAGGTCGTCGACAGCGGAGGAGACGGCGGCGAGGGAGGCGGGGGCGTCTTCGGGGGAGAGCGGCAGGCGGAGAGGGCGGACGCCGCGGCGAGCTTGGCGGCGGCGAAGCGAGAGAGGAAGGCGGAGAGGGGGGACGCCTCGGGGGAGTCCGCGGAGGAGGAGGCGGTGCGCTTCGAGAGGCGCTCGAGCATGGCCAGATGCTTGCGGTTGCCGGCGGCGGCTTTGGCGTTGTCGGGCTCCGGCTCCATTCCGGCAGCGGCAGTGGCGGCGCTGGATGGACTCGGATCCATGGCGCTACTTTGGCTTCGGTGTCCCTCGGTCCTTCGGCTTTGCTTTTAGGCTGCTTCGGTCGATAGGGCTCAGGGTCCAGTACTCCAGTGAAGAAGGTTGAGCCGAAGCCCGAACAACCGGGTGCTCTAGTTTAAGATCGTTCGTTGGAACGATAATTTCGACAGCTCCGAAGCCCTGTCAAAACGATTTTCACGTATGCTTGGGTTGCTCTTTTCCATTGCCCTTCTCCTTCAATTTTAAACTCACTCAACAAAACAGCTTTCCAACGTAACTGCTCAAACTTTCTATCACAAACCAACATTCAATAGATACTCAAACAACTATCAACTCATTGGAAAGAGCTTTTTATCAAAATTGTTCAAACTTTCACTCAAAATATGGCCTCAAATCCACGACAACAACAATTTTTAACTCACTTTGGAAGAGCTTTCCATCAAAATTATTCAAACTTTTGATCTAAAATTTGGCCTCGAATCAATAAAAATAGTAGCTTTCAACTCAATGAACAACTCAAGGAAAAATCAAATGGGAAAAAAGTTCCCAATCCTAGATCTAGGAGTTGTCGGCCTCCCATCTTCTACGGCGCCAGCAGCGAGGGAGGTTTGTGATAGCGCACCAACGGCGGAGGGGATGGCCTTGGAGGTGGCTCCCTCGTGGCATGGTGGCGCAACACATGGGGAAGCCGAGAGTCATGCCAAGAGCAAGGGCTCCATCGTGGTGCAGCGGTGCAGCACGTTGGGGAGCCTAGGAGGCGGCGAGGATGGTCATCCTGTCGACCATCGATGGGGTAGATGACGAGAGACAAATAGAGAGAGAGGCATATCAAGGGTTCTATAGAGAAAAAGAAAAATTAAAGAGAAAGACGTTTTATGTAGAGAAAGGAGGAAAGGGAAAATATAAGGATGAAAGAGGTGGGGTCCACGCACCTACTGTTTGCATGGCTACCGGGAATCGTTCGCTCCCATAAACAATCGTGAATTAGGATTCTCAAACAACCGGACCCAACGTGGCGAGCCAGACCAGACAAGCCGATTGAGACCCAAAAAGGGCTGATTAGTCATTCTGCGTGGCCAAACAATCCAATTGGTCAAAACTTGCTTAAACTAAACAGCTACTCGCGTACTCTTTGCAAGAAAATATGGATTTATTATTTCTTGATCGACAAAGTTGCATATCATTAATTACAATAAATCTATATAACTTTAGATTTAAAAATATACAACTGGAAATACAGTGTGAGATAAAAAATCAACGTCCAACATCATCAACTTAGAAGTAACAATTTCTCAGTCGACTAGGAGACAGATACTCCAAAAAAAATTGAAAGTTGGTTGGAGTAATTCTTCGCAACAGCAGCAGACAAAATATATTTAACTAGAGCATGTTTAACGCTCTACCCTAGACAGTTGCCCTAGATGTCCACATTAGTCCATGCACTCTAGCTTGGCTCAAGCAGATGCTTGTTGAGCCAAATGGGTGCCTATAGAGGAATTGGCTCCTTCCTAACAAAAGCGACCGATGAGCCTATTTTGTCCCCTTTTTTTCTTAATCTTAATCTTGATATTCTCATGATTATCCCATTAATTGCTACCTAATCACTATTATTAGCTAGGTTCTGCAAGTCATTTTGTTTTGGTTAACGTGCGCATGAATAACGGTAAATGTGGAGGAAATCTTGCATATTTGGAAATTACTCGTCAAGAGGAGCCACCTCCAAGCTAAAACGTGCTGAATAGAGTTTCCATAGCACTAGATGGGATATGGTATGGGCCAACTCGCCCGTACCAGGCAAGGGATCCGCCAAGTTAAACCAATCCACTTCCGTAAAAGTGTCCCTACGAACCCTCAATGGAGGTGTCACAAACCCTACCCTGAAGCCTAACAATCTAAATAAGGAGGAGAGGACACCATCTCCATATCTCGCCCCAGACATTTGGATCCATCACCATCACCATAGCCGTTGCTGCCACCATCATCCCCATCTCCATAGCATTAGTCTTTGCCCTTTATACTCCTTATACTTTGATTGCCAATAGCAATATTGTAAGACGGTTTTAAACATTCCTCTTAAGTACTCCTTGCAATTTATGTGCTTCCAATATGCTAATTCGCTCATGGCTTTTGCAAGTACATGTGAGTAACACCCATAAGCTATGGGTGGAAGCTTAGCCTTGTGGCACCTTTCTGATTGTTTATGATTGGATTATGTTATGTATCTTTGCTATCTCTACGTATGAACTGTTAATTTGTCTTGCATTGGCCTAGGACTCGACAGGTACTCGATGTTCTGATTAACGATCAAGGTAAAGGCAGATGATAGTGGGTGCCAAAGAATGAACTTTGTGAGTCATGTGATGACGTGGACAATTTAAGTGATGAATATTTTACCATATTGTGTGGAGTTGAATAATTTGGTTGCATGAATTCGAGATTGGAATTACTTGCAAAATGATTGATTGTTTGAGTTTCTCAATTTGTCTCTAGGGAAAATTGAGTGTTTAAAGGATTTTTCTCGGCTGACTTGGGTCAAGTGGAAAACTTGTGCTCACAACGTTTTACTTGGTCTATTGTGTGCAGGTGCAAGTTGGGTGCGACGATGGTTTGGCCATATGGACCGGCATGATAGTCTAGAGGGCTGAGATGCGGTCAAGGAGGTGGCGACAACATCGTGCGGCTTAAAAGCATGTACGCGGACGACAAGAAAGCGGGTGGATACGAGACGTGAGGACCAAGTTAGTGCGATGGCGTTTTGGTAAAAACGCGGAATCCACCGAAGCATAACCAAGAAACTGCGGCGGAGGCCGGGAAACGGTTTAGGGTTAGATGCTTAGGGTGGAAGGAAAGGATAGATGGTGGATGGGTCACTTAGACGCTTTGTGATGCGTGCTAAGTGCCCATACCATCTAAGTGGGCGTTGAGGCCCAAGTGGAGAGGGGGATGCCCCCTCCACTATAAATAGATGGGAGAGGGTTTCTTAACCCCAACCCTTTTGATTAGCTTTTGTGAGCTGCACTTTGAAGAGTGCTTTGCCTAGATGAGAGGCATGTAAACCCTAGAAAATCCACGAAAATCAATACAAAAAGAATTCCAAGAAAATATATGTATTCCTTATGAGATTGTGAGTCTTTTCCTTGTTTTTACCTTGGATTTTTGTTTTTTCTCTCCTCTAGCTCTTCCTTTGCTGATTTCTTGTGTCATACGGGTTTTTAGATATGGGAATTCCAATTCAAACCTGAATCCATCCATCCCTTCCCCAAGAATCATCAAGTTCTACTCTTTTGATTGAGTTTTTGTTGAGAAATGTGAGTAGAATCAATAGGAGAAGAGGGAATTGTTTGTGGTTCGAATTCTTGTGCTTAGTAGAGTGCTATGATGTGTGGAATACTGTTCTAGCAATTAGAGATCAATAGAATCCACGAGTACTTGAATATCTAAGGTTTGGGGTTTTTGAACTTGAGTTGTGCAATTCTCGTTCCCGGTCAAAAAGCTCCTTACTTTGGCAAAGTGATCATGATCCATTGGTTGGAATACATGCTAAACCCATTCAAGAGCTTATCTACCAAGTTTGATCAAGTTTGACCGAACGAATTTTGAGTTAGAGCAAAAATCACGAGGATTTTCTGAGTTCTGGAAATCATCACCCGGACAGTGCGGTCTTGATCCGGAGAGTCCGGATTCTCTCAAATCCGGAGGGTCCGGGTGACACTCCGGATATCTCCAGTAGGAATCCGGATACTCATCCGGAGGGTCCGGGTGGAACATCCGGGTGCCTCCAGTAGGTATTCGGATATTCACCCGGAGGGTCCGAGTCATACCTCCGGGCGACTCCAGTAAGCATCCGGACACTCACCCGGAGGGTCCGGGTTAGACATCCGGAGTGTCTGGGTTCAAACCGGAGGGTCCGGATTTTCTCTGTTGAAACATTGTTCGTTGCAACTTTTGAAAACTTTTTCTGCTGTGACTTCACTCAGATCTGACTTGTTCTTTCAATGACAATGTCTGAGAAGTTTTAGTGAAAGTTTTTGAATACGACATTCACTCCCCCTCTGTTGGAAGCCACCGATCCAACAAGTGGTATCAGAGCCCGGTCTCGCTTCTCTATAAGCTTTGACCGGCTTTGCGAGCAATGACTTCCCACGGATACTCGACTCGTCCTCCTGTCTTCAGTGGGACGGACTGGGAGTTCTGGAAAAATCGAATGAGAATCTTTATCCAGTCAGAGGGGCTTGCTATTTGGAAAATCATCGAAAGGGACTTTGCTATTCCTGCAGAAGTGACGGCTGCAAATCAGGTTGATGTTGAAAACAATTGCAAGGCCATCAACTATTTGCTTTCTGGGTTAGATAGGAAGGAGCATGAGCGGGTTGCTCATCTTGATACCGTTCACAAGATTTGGTCGACCTTGATCACCTACCATGACGGGTCCGACCAAGTCAAGATTGCTCGAGCGGATCAATACAGAGTGGAATACAATTATTTTGAGCAACGCTCTGGGGAATCAATTTCTGAGCTTTTTGAGAGATTTGAAAGAATTGTGAATAAGCTCAGGAGTGTGGGAGTGAGGTATTCTGACTCAGAGATGGCTAGGCATGTGTTGAACACTTTAGAGCCCGCTTTTGAAGTGCGGAAGATTGCCATCCAAGAGTCCGCCAATCTTGCCACTCTCACACTCGATCATCTGTTCTCCAAGCTCTCTACTCATGAGATCACTTCGAAGAACAGAAATGGTTCAAAGACCAAGACTTTGGCTCTTGTTGGGAACACTTCCTCAGATCCATCGGGGATAGTGTCTCCTAGTGTCAACTCCGACACTTGCATGGTTTCCTCTTCCCATGGACTATCTCTTGCTGCCTTATCTTCCTTGTCTGATGATCAACTTGAATCTCTTCCCGAGGATCAGCTCGCGTTATTTGCAAAACACTTCTCTAGGGCATATAAGAATGTGAGAAATAGGAGAAGAAAATCCTCGGACATCACTTACTATGGATGTGGTGAGAAAGGCCACATTCAATCCGAGTGTCCCAATCCTAAAGCGAGAAACAAGGTTGCCTCTAAATTTCAGGACAAGAGAAGGAACAACTTTGGATCAAGGCCCAAGATGCGTGAGGCGGAGAAGAATCTTCATCGAGCTCTCGCCGCTTTTGGAGATAGCGACAACAGCTCCAACTCTTCTTCATCTTCCTCTTCCTCAAGCGAGGATGAACCGGAGCCGCCCAGGCACAAGAAAAAAGGGAAGAAGAAGATAGAACATGGCTTCACCGGCATGTGCTTCATTGTGTCTCTTGTTTTACATTCCGTTCACGTGCTTCGTCATCTTCTTCCTTGACGTCGACAACGCTACACTATGCAACCCGAGGACCGGACTCGCCGGCAACGGTTGCACAACACGTTATCAGCACGACGCCCTCCGCCGAGCCTTCTTCTTCCTAGGCTCACTTTACACGGTTGAGGTAAAGATCGATGAACATGAAAAATGGGTTCTCCTCCTAATATAGATTCTATTTTTGTATTTGGCATCTAGATTGGCTTTTTCATTTTTGTTTTCACACCCACATGCGAATTCTCCCAGAAAAACGTTGCCAATTGAAATCGCCGGCCAACGCCGATCGTTTTTCCGATGAAATACCTGATGCTGATTTGAAAATCTCCGGCCAAGCCGATCGGGGGAGGGAGGATATAGATCGCCATGGGGAGACGACGCTGTGCATAGATTGCACGTCGCGTCGCCGCCATCACGCCGCCCCGAATGGTGGCCTCGACGGCGCGGCCATGGCAGCCAACGCGCCCGTGCAAACAAGCCGGTCATGGCAACCGTGCAGGCCCAGCAGCAGCGCAAAGGCCGATGCGCCGGCCACCGTCGCCGTCGGCCAACCCTGCCGCCGGCTGAGCCGTGCCCGTGCAAACAGGCCAGCCATGGCAACCGTGCAGGCCCAGCAACAGTGCACGGGCCGATACGCCGGCCACTGTCACCGCCGGCCGAACCGCGCCCGCCACCGGCCATGGCCGCTGCCTCGCACGGGCTGGCCCCAGTTGCCCCAGTCGTGCCCCCGAACGGGCATGCCCGTGCCGCCCGCATGCCCCGCCTCCTCGCGTCGGCCAAACGGGCGCGCCCAGCCGAGCACCGCCCCCGCCTCCTGCCACCACCTCGCGCCGGCCCCACCGCCGTCACTGGTCCCCACCGTCGGCCAAGCAGCCGCCGCCGCCAGCCCCGCCGGCGCTGCCACCACTCGGGCGGTTAGGGCGGAAACCCTAACCGCCGCCCCCCTAACGGGCCGTGAGTAGTGCACGTGGCGGGTTGCAGGGTGGGCCGGCCCACATAGAAGCGGGAGGAGGAGCCGGCAGGGCGCATCGTTCAAATGGGCCGGCAGCCCAGGACGGCCATGCGGATCAAATGGGTCGGAAGCCTATTACCGGCTGCGGGGAAAAAAAAGAAAAAAAGGGCAAGGCAGGCCAGCCGGTCTGACCGGCCCACCAAGCGGTCTGACATGCCCAGTAAGCCGGTTTGACCGGCCCAGCACGGCGCGTGGGTGGAATTTTTGTGATTAAGCCCCTGGAGTTTTCATATTTACGCATTTATTTTTTCTCATTACTAAAATTTTTGCGTAAAAGCCCCTGTAAATTGCAGAATTAGCATAAATACTTGTTTCTAGCATAAAAGGGCCTCAGGAATTCAATTTTTTGTGTAAAAGCCCCTGTAAATTGCAGAATTAGCATAAATACTTGTTTCTAGCATAAAAGGACCACAGGAATTCAATTTTTGCATCTGATTTTTATTTTCTCAGCTATTTCACATGCTTTAAACGATTATATGCCATTACTTATATGATTTGCTGATTATGATTAATTGTAATTCCGCATATTGCTTTTAATCTTCACATTTTGGCATCATTTAAATATTGAAGCACCGTTAGGATTAATTTTTGTATCTTTATTTTGCTTTTCATGCAATGTTACCCGCAGTAACTTATTGAAATCATTGCATGAAATGCAGAATGACTAGCATAACGAACCGGGAATTTGAGGAGTTGGCCCAACATGGCCGCAACTATCTCACCTGGGCGTCGGATGTGGAGATCGTTCTTGGGGCTAGAAATCTCTGGGGAGCGATCGCTGTCGGTACCAGGCATGTTACCGTCATCACCCAGGAGGAGAATGATCAGGCACTTCATTTCCTAAGGCACCATCTTTGCAGTACTCTCAAGAATGAGTACATGGCAGAGATGAGTGTGCTTGCCCTGTGGACCGCCCTGAAGAAGTGGTTCGAGAAGCTGAAGTACACCATCCTGCCCCAAACAGAGCAGGAGTGGGTCCGTCTGAGGTTTGCAGACTTCAAGACGGTTGGTGAGTACAATTATGCGCTACACCGCATTTGTACTAACCTTCAGCTGTGTGGCAAGATTACCACATATGTCCAGAAGATTGAGAAGACTCTCTACCTTCCACCCCGACGCCGTGCAGGCGGCACGCACTTACCGCCAGAGTCAGTTCAGTGAGTATGCAGAACTCATTGACATACTCCAGGTGGTGGAGGCGCAGGATGAGGTTCTCAAAAAGAACTTTATCCCCCAGGAGCCTAGTAGCAGTGTTGGCAGGTAGGCCAATGCAAGCTACAAGGTGCGCACTCCTCTCAAGAAAAAGAGGGGAAGAGGTGGCAAGGGGAAGATGGTCGTGGCCCGCAAGGTCAAGGCCGCTCCACCCAAGATTGGCAAGGCTAAGCTCCATGACAAGCCATATGGTGAGCATGATCAGGACTGCTTCAAGTGTGACCGTCACGGGCATTGGTCTCGCCAATACAAAGAGCCCCAGCACGTGGTTGACGCCTACCAGGCCCAGAGAAGGCGTGAGGCACACCTTGCAGTTGTTCAAGAGGAGGCTCCTCTGGCGATTGCAGCGCCAGTTGTAGCTCCACTTGACATAGTGGCACCCATGCAGGTGGACATCCCGGTTTAGACGGTGGTAGTCATTCCGCCTCTCAACATCGCCGCGGCCGCAGCCATGATTGCCGAGGAGGAGAGTATGATTCCGAGCAGATCGGTGAGGAGATCTCAGGCTACTTTGTAGCTGATTCCGTCTAGTGCCAGAAGCACACTAAGTTATCTTCATTTATGCCTTAGTCATTTAGATACATTAATAGTTCTTGAATGGATTTGAAAGCTCTATGAGAGCATACACTTTATTCTTTCAGTATTTGGATATTCTGACTCATTCATTTATTCAACATTTATTTATTTATGCATGTGATGTTCTGAAATGTGTATGCATTTAATTATGTTTGCTACTTACTCGCAATGTTATTAATTAGATGCAATATTTTAGAACACGTGTGGCGCCAAATGGAGGAAGTATGTCTTGTGGACAGTGGCACGACTAATACCATACTAAGAGATACAAAATATTTCTAGTCTATTCACAAAGGTACGGGCAGTATCATGACAATCGTCGGTAGCGGTTCTAGTATAATAGGCTCCGGAAGAGCCACAATTATACTCCCAATGGGTATAATTTTGACAATAGAAGAGGCATTATTGTATCCCGAATTGACTAGAACACTCCTTAGTTTTAAGGACATTCGTGTTAATGGTTTCCATGTAGAGACTGATGATGAAAATAATAAAGAATATCTACTCATCACTAACCGCGACACACATGGAAAGAGGGTATTAGAAAAGCTTCCTTCATTTGACACCGGGCTTTACTACACTAGAATTGTAGCATCCCTAGTGTACACTGCCTTTAAAACTGTTTTCAGAAGCTCTGAATTATTCCGCCTATGGCATGATAGGCTTGGTCACCCCGGTCTAAGAATGATGAGAAATGTTATTAACAACTCTAATGGTCATAATATTAATGTGAAAAACTTCCCAAATCAAGAAGATTCCGTGTGCCCCGCTTGTGCCACGGGGAAATTAATTATTCGACCATCCACTTTGAAAGTGAAGGATGAAAACCATGTCTTCCTAGAACGAATACAAGGGGATATGTGCGGTCCTATTTAGCCCCGGTCAGGGCCATTTCGGTACTTTATGGTGCTCATCGACGCGTCCTCGAAATGGTCGCATGTCTCCTTACTATCTACGCGAAATCATGCTTTTACGAAACTAATCTCGCAGATCATTCAGATTAAGAATAAATTCCCAGATTATCAAGTAAAGTCCATTAGAATGGACAACGCCAGCGAATTTCTTCAAAAGCATTTGATGATTATTGCCTAGGCATGGTGCGGCGAACCATCAGAGTGGCACAACAGAAACATTACAGTGGTCCATTTATTATAAACTTAATTTACAAACTCAGATAATAAGATGTAATTATACAAACATATTCCCAAAAGTACGGGGAATTTAAAACCGTTCCAATTGGTTACAGCAAAAGACAAAACCATACTCTCCTCTCCCACGTCCTATACTTGTACTCTAAGCTTTAGGGTCTTCATCACGGTGGACGAAGTAGTGGTCGATGCCTTCGTCCTCCTTCATCGCCATCGGCCCCTTGGAGACTTTATCTTCAACCCCGATGTCGACTACATTTTGATCCGTCGTCGGCTCACTTTTTAATCAAAGGAATTAGAATAGAAGGATGAGTACAGAAGGTACTCAACAAGTCCAGGAATAGTAAAGTGGTGTTTGATGCACTATCTACTAAGAACAGCAATGCTCTCCAAAAGCAATGCAATTTTGTAAGGTAAGAGAGTCAAGTTTTAATTTAAGATTCTAATGATCTCATGTTTCACAAGCTGCTAGGATTCCCGATGAATCCCTTTCTTGTCGGGTTCGCAGTTCTAACCAGGAATATGAAGTGACTAAGCCACAATTTGTTACACTCTGCAGAGGTGCGCAACTGTACCCACACACGATCATAAGTATGTACCTAAGGTAGCTAATCTCAGATCACATACCCATGATCACAGAGCCGTTTCGCCGCCCGATTAGTTATACCCCGCGCCGTAGTCCCGCACAACGGCCAGGGACTACCAGCCTCACGTTGATACTACAGATACAACGTTTTGTGAGTAGCCCACATGGCTAGCTTCACCTTCCCAACAGTTGATACTACTGATGCAACTTTGAGGTCTTCCTTTCCTGGGGGAGTATAGACCTAGGACAAAGGTACTTTAGCTCAGCCCCACCCATACAGGGTATGTAGTATGCGCGATCACTATGGCCTTTAAGCACATTCGATCATTGGTTGCATTAACCTTATATGAAACAATCCCGCGTGATGAAATCCGACTTCCGGTGTGCCTTCGGCACCTTTCCAGGATTTTAACACCCACCATGATCACGCCCAAAAACCGGCGATCAAAGAAAACAACAGTTGATTCATCTTTAAAAAAATAGATTTCCATTTTGTGCATGTTGTAGACAAGAGAGAAATTTTATAAATCATTCTAAACGGACATGAACAAGAAAACTGTACTTGCCTAGTAACGGATAAGTAGTGGAGTTTGATCGGTCTGTCTGCTGAACTCTGGCTTCTAATAAGGAAATAATAAAGTCCGATAAGGACTAATCCAAAAGATTCCAAATATGAATGCAATGACCATGGCAATGCATGCATGAAATGATGTCTACTTAATAGAATACCCCAAGAAATCTTAAACACAACTCTTTTTAAACACCCTATTACGGATTTAAGACTTTTTAAATGGACAACCAACTTCAATTTTTTCAAGAGCTTACGATAGTTTTACTTGGGTTAACGTGACTTAAATTAGTTCAACCTTTGATTTATCATCCTTAAAGTTTAATATGATCATCTACTCTACTTTTGTTGTTTCAAGAATCAATTTAGCGCTTAATCTTCTATAGAGATGAATAGTATATTTTTATTCAATTTTAGATAAGCTTAATCCCCTTTCCAAAATTTATTCAACTTAAGAGATTACCTTGAACTTCAATTTACCCTTTTTTATGTACATAAATATATTTATATACATATATATCTTTACTTTCATTTTCATTCATTCTTTTTTTATTTTTTGCTTTAATTTTTAAATTTACACGTATATATATGTGTGTGTGTGTGTGTGAATATCTACTACTTTTTTCTTCCTTTTCTTCTTTTTTTCTTTTCTTTCCACCCGGTCACTCACTCGCACCGGTTGTCTGACTCTCTCTTTCCTCACCCGAGATCCCCAATTCCTCTCTCCCTCTACTCGCCTCCCATGCGCCGCCGACCGGCTCTCCTCACCTCTCCTTATCGCCACCGCCGCTGGCTTCTCTCGGCCTAAACGCCACTGCCTCCCAAGTCGCTCCGCCACCGCTTTCGATGGCCTTGGACATCGCCGCCTCGGGCGGTTGTTTCGCCGGCCTTGCTCAGAATCTCGCTGCCTCGAGCCTAGGGCTCGGATTCGGCCGGCCCCGTCGCCGAGCTCTATCGTCAGTGCCGTCGCCTCGGTGCCTCCGCCTTGGCCGCTGTCGCGGGGAATTCACGGCAATATCCATTTGTAGTAGGATTGTTGGGAAAGCGTGTTAGGAAGATCTAGGCGGTGCACACAAGAACTTTACCCAGGTTCAGGCCCTCCAATGGCAGAGGTAATACCCTACTCCTGCTGAATATATTACTGATCTTGCGTGAAAAAGAGAGAACAAGAGGTTGAAGATGAAGCTAGTAAGTCTAGAGATCAGAGAATGCAGAGACCAGCCCTTTCTGCATGGGGGGTGGGGGCTCAGCCTTATATAGGCCTGTACGTTAGCCGACTCGGTCACTCGGCGGAGCTACAGTAATTGTCCTAATTAACTGAGACATTTACACTTTGTAACCGTCCGAGTAACGCCAGTCTTCATGCCGGTTGAAACGTATGTCTTGATGAGTTGTAACGCCTGTCTTAATGGCACCCGGACGTTGTACTGTTGCAGGCCTTTCTTGGGCCTTCATCCGAGTGGGCTTGTCTAAGCTTGTTGGGCCGACTCGTTGTGTTGGGCCTACCCGAATGGGCTCCCCTCGTCAGCCGCCGCCCGGGACGGCTGAGGCCGGCGTCGCAGGTCTGCCGAGCCCACATCCCGTCGGTGGCGTGCCGTGGCTCCCTATACCGCCGCCGCCTGATGCAGGTGAGTGTTCTCCCCTTTTTCCCTTCTACTCCCCGGTTCTAGGGTTCTTGCCTCACTTGGCCCGACATGAGCTTGATTAAGGCTTGACTTTTGTGATGTTGATGCTCTTGCGATGATAACTTGCTTGGCTCAATTCGGGATGAGAGTAGATTATTGTTCGATCTTTTATTACCGCTGCCGAACATATATGTGCTCTACCATGGCTTGGTTTAGCTTACATTTGACTAGCACGGTCTAACAAGATCATACTATTTAATTGGCTAACTAGCTTGATCTAACATCAACTGATAAGAATAGTGTTGCACTTGGTCTTAACCTCTTATCACTGGTAAGAACCTTCCCCCAATTCTTCTCTGGTATTCCCCAATTTTACTAAGACCTCCTCTGCGATTTGATGTGGCTATGCTGATTATTTCCTACACTAATGCTTGTTGGCATCCCACCTAATTCTAGCTAAGCATTCTAAGATGTTACTAAACCGATGATGTGGTTATTTTCGATTGACTTAGCCTGATGCTTCATTGATATGCTTGAGTCAGTGAATATATTTACGCCATGTTCTAGTGTGCTTAATGTAATGCTAGATGGCATGGCTAGAATTGGGAATTGATGCATCGATTCTTTGTTTTTCCTTGAGAAGAAAGAGATATCACCCTTGCTTCTCGCCAAGCATTTCGAGATGTTAGATGCACTGTCTGCCAATAACTATGATTTAATATTGATTCATGGCAACTAAAATCTGAACTAATGTCTAGATTAGAGTTAATTTATCCCTAAAATTCATTAACTTGAAAGAGCAAGGCTTGAGTGATTGTGTTGCTCTGCACGGTTGACTCATATTGGTTGTGATACCAAGCTGCTATGGTCTTCTACAGAAATTGACATAAGAAATTTATTCCTAGAGGTCTTTAGTCCCTTCCTGGACTCTTTGTTATTGCCTTAGAGTTTAATCTTATCTCTGCGGTGATTTGCTCATTTGAGAAGAAGTTAGAGGAGGGTATAACTTGGATAAGAAGCAGATACTACACATGTTGCCTACTTGCTGCTTTGTCACGTTTATGCGATGATTTCTCTAAGAAGAATCTGAGAAATGGGATAAGAACAGATTATTGCACTTGATTTTAATTAGTGTCTGTTGCTTCCATTTTGCATATACCCATATCTATTTATTAACTGAGAAGAACAGATACTTGCTTGACTTAGTATTTCAAGATTGTGATAAGAGCAGATATACTACAATGTTGCCTTTTTGTTGCCTTGATGTATATGTGATGATGCTCCTCTTCTCTCTGAGAAAATTTGAGAAAGGATAAGAATCAAATCTGGTAAGGACAGATTACTCTTCATAAGCTGCCTACACAAAAACCCTGGGATGATCTTTAACTGAGGATTTTGTTTGAGAACTTATGGTGTTCATTGATAAGAACAGACACTACCAAGTCCTCTACAAAACTCCTATGATGAGAAGTAGATTATGAGGGTTCCATTAAAACATGCTAAACTCTTATGCATATATATGAGGGGCTATGATGGTTTTGGATGAACCATTACCTTGTTTCAAGTGGCTGGGTTTGGCCTCTTATGTCTTTGGCCTGCTCCTCAACTTGCCCAACTTGCTGGTGGCTTGCTTCTCTCTTCTTCTCGGCTGGTCCCTCTCCTGATCTTCCTCCTAACTTTGATGACTTCCTTCTCTTCTTGGTAGTCTCCTGGAGCTTGAACTCTATGTTCCAGTGCTCGGCTACTATTGATGGTCTCGGCCTCCTGAACTTGACCCTTCACCTCTCCTGCTATGCCTGATTTTCTAAGAAACAACCATGGTTTCTATGAGCAGTCCTTAGGGATGCTGGCGTTG
Source organism: Stipa capillata (assembly GCA_019208055.1). Taxonomy (NCBI): domain Eukaryota; kingdom Viridiplantae; phylum Streptophyta; class Magnoliopsida; order Poales; family Poaceae; genus Stipa; species Stipa capillata. Next base: position 37,064 of record JAGXJF010005098.1, on the reverse strand, counting down.
GTGTCGATGGAAATGGTACTACTATGGCTAACTCACTGGCTGCCTCAGTACTACTTCTATCGGAGCTCCCTGAGGTTTCTTTGGCATTTGTGTTGCCACCTCCTACTACTCGGCTGCTACGTGGCTACTTCCTTGATGGGGGATTGCCACCTCCTGCTTGCCCATGCTCGGCTGTGCTGATTTTTACTAAATTACTGCTGCAGTTATTTCTAGTTGCCTTATGCACTAAGCTGTTTGACCCTGGTCAACATTTATGAGCTGTTGGTTGTCTCACTCGATGGATTACCTTATGAGTCAAGAAAAATTGACTTTGGTCAGGGTGTGGATTGTTGGATAAATATGGATGGATGGTTGCCTTATCTAAACCTTTTTGCTTTACAAAATAATTTCTTTTCAAGACAAAAATCATGGAGGCAATTTAGTTTTAGAGAAAATAAAATTTATTTTACTACCTCTCACCTCTTTTCTCCCTATATATGTATATATATTAGATTCGTTCGATGAGGGTCTTAGCCACGTGGCCCTTGGGCATTTTTAAAAACAAAATGTTTTCAAAAACTATTTTTCAAAACTAAAAATTATTTAGGTTACCGGCACTATTTTGCCCCCGCAGCTAACCCTGCGGATGTCGGCGGAACTGTGCCGGTGACCACTCGTATTTCAAATACCTTTTTCAAAACCTCATTTTCAAAAACTCTTGCCTCCTACAGGAGCAGCGTAATTCCAACGGTCTTGAGTGCCCATACTCGACAACCTCGGATGTCGCCAACATTTCCGAAAAACCTTCCCCCCCCCGACTCATGGTGCTTCTCTACAGCTCGAGACTCAAAGACTTGAAGATTAGGTTTAGATTTTGTATAGGTAGAACTTCATCGTGTAATTTTTATTTTCTTCTTTGGTCATTTTGTAATCCTTTAATTGTTGTATCACACTCTTTGTAATATTTGTTTAATTAATAAAGTTTCAGTTTCAATCATGTTTAACGTATATGTATAATGAATGCAATGATTCACATGTATGCCATGAACAATACGAATGCACAACAATTTCCCCCCTCTCTCTCTAACTCCCGACATTCCTCGGTAGATTCGGGTCAACTCAGCAACGCGAGTTGATCAAACTTCCACCTCATGTCTTTAACGATTAACCCAAAACTAGGGTTCTCACATCCTACCCCCTTAAAAGAATTTCGTCCTCGAAATTAGGGATGAGGTAACTGAATAAGGACGGGTAGTCTCTACGCAGATCTTCTTCTTTTTCCCACGTCGCTTCTCGGACAGGGTGGTTTTTCCATTGCACCTTGCAATACTCGATCGCTCGATTCCTTAGTTGCTTCCATTCTTTCTTCGGTGAGAATCTTGATTGGCTTTTCAACGTACGACAAATCGTCTTGTGATTCCACCTCTGATTGTTCCACCTTCTCGATCGGTTCCTTTAAACACTTTCTGAGCTGCGAAATGTGGAATACATCGTGCACCTTTGACAACGATGCCGGTAGCTTTAACTGATAAGCTACTTTTCCCTTCCGGTCTAGGATTTTTAAACGGTCCAATATATCTGGGACTCAACTTCCCCTTCATGCCAAACATTTTCACACCTTTGGTAGGACTCACCTTCAGATAGACTAGGTCTTCTATCTTACACCTCATCTGTCGTCTCTTTTTATCCGCATAACTCTTTTGCCTACTCTAGGCTGTTTCAACCGCTCTCGAATGATTGATATTGCATCATACTTCTCCTTGACGAGATCTAGTTCGATGAGGCTCTTTTCCCCGGCTTCAAACCAACATATCAGTGATCGACACTTCCGACCATATAAGGCTTCAAATGGAGCCATCTGTATACTACTCTGGTAGCCGTTATTGTATACGAATTCTGCCAATGCGAGATGTTCGTCCCATGAGCCTCCAAGGTCAAATGTACATGCTCTTAACATATCTTCAAGAACCTGATTTGTTCTTTCTGTCTGTCCACCGGTCTGAGAATGATAAGCTGTACTGAAATCAAGCTGAGTACCTAAAGCTTGCTGTAATTGTTGCCAAAACGGAGATGTGAATACCGATCCTCGGTCAGACACAATCCTTTTGGGAACTCCATGCTTGCTGGAAATCTCTTGGATATAGATCTTGGCAAGTCTCTCACAAGAATAATTCTAATTGATGGCGATAAAGTGTGCTGTCTTGGTTAATCGATTAATGATAACCCAGATAGCATCTTTATGCCTTTGAGTTCTCGGTAAACCGACAATGAAGTCCATACCGATCTCCTCCCACTTCCACTATATAGTGTGAAACTTAGAAAGTCACTATACGTACTCAAACAGTCTGGCAGAATGTGGTATAATCGCTTAAGTGAGATACTAAGCAAGAAAGGCTACACAAGCAATGAAGATTGCCCTTGTGTATTTATACGAAGGTCCCAGGATGGATTCTGTATAATCTCGGTATACGTAGATGATCTGAATATCATTGGCACACCCGAGAATATTGATGAAGCGAGTTCTTACTTGAAGTCAGAATTTGAAATGAAAGACTTGGGCAAGACCAAGTATTACTTAGGTTTGCAACTTGAGAATGTCCCTGAAGAGATATTAGTGCATCAGTCACTCAGAAAGTGTTAGAAAGATTTAGCTTCAAAAATGCATACCCTTCAAAGGTCCCCATGATGGGGAGGTCCCTACAGCAAAACAAGGACCTGTTTAGACCTAAGGAAGAGGGGGAGGAAGTTCTGAGACCAGAATCCCCATACTTGAGTGCAATAGGAGCACTCATGTATCTTGCAAATTACACGAGGCCGGATATTACATTCGCCGTGAATTTGTTAGCAAGATATAGTTCTGAGCCTACCAAACGGCATTGGAAAGGCATTAAGGATGTATTTCGCTACCTCTGAGGAACTAAAGACCTTGGCTTGTTCTTAGAAAGAATCAAGATTTGTCCATGGTTGGATATATCGACGCTGGGTATCTTTCAGACCGCATACAGCTAAGTCACAGACAGGGTATGTTTTTCTATGTGGCGGGACTGCAGTCTCATGGAAATCGTCTAAGCGAAGTCTTGTATCGACTTCGACGAACCACTTGGAAATTATTGCCTTATATGAAGCTTCACGAGAATGTGTTTGGCTTCGACGGATGATCAACCACATACAAAAGTTATGTGGGTTGAACACCATACAAACCCCCACAATTATCTATGAAGATAATGCAGCGTGTGTTGCACAAGTACAAATGAGTTATGTGAAGAGCAATCTCATTAAGCATATCAACCCCAAGTTCTTCTATGCTCATGAATTGCAAAAGATGGACGAAATAAAAATACTGCATACTAAGTCATGTGAAAATCTGACAGATTTATTCACTAAGTCATTATCGGCGTCGACCTTTGAAAAGTGAGTATGTGGAATATGTATGATAAGACTTAGAGAATTGCAGTGTTCAGGGGGAGAATTCTTGCAAACTCATAGGTAAAATCTTGACTAAGAAAATCAAGTATCTGGTTGAATAATCAGATGAATTATACTCTTTTTTTCCTTGGGTGAGTTTTACCGAAGTTTCTCAAACCAAGGTTTTAATGAGGCAATTCGTGCACCATGACCAACGTATGCTATGCGCTCTTTCTCCAGTTATTTTTCCACTGGATTTTTCGGAGTTTTTAGGACATGTGCTATAGGTGATAAGTTTCCAAGGGGAAGTGTTGGGAAACTAGTGGACCCACTAAAAGTGGGGCCCACCTGCCATGAGGGTGGGTTTAGTTTCCCTAAGTAAGCACTTAAGTGGATATTTATCTCTTCGCTAGATTTGGCTATAAAAGGAGATGGAAGACAATTGTACTGTAACTTTTGATCGATCAATAAAGAAACGCTCCTTTTTCTCACATTATGTCTCTTGTTTTACATTCTATTTACGTGCTTTATCATCTTCTTCTTCGATGTCGACTATGCCACACTGTACAACCTGAGGACCGGACTCACCGAAAACGGTTACACAACAGCCTGGACCAGTCCCCCGTCCTTTATCAAATCTTTTTTTCCAACGCCGGCGACCGCTGTTCCCCCGAAAATCCCCATTTCCCCCTTCTCCGCCGCGCTTTTCCCTCTTCCGTTTCTTCCCTCCCCCGCACAAAACCAACTCGAAAACGAGAGCGCCAAACAAAGTTGAAAGCCCCCCACGTCCCGCACCGCGACCGCCACAATCCGAGCGTCTTCCCCGCCCCCCTCTCCCGCCGCCGCAGGGCCGAGCCCCTCCGCCTGCTGGATCCCCGCTTCGCGGGCTCCCATACGACCCCCGCCTCGTTCGCTCCGTGCCATATCCGCGGCGGACCTTCTCGGTGAGATCCACGAACCCTAGTGCTTTTATTGGTTTCCGCGTTCGTCTGAGCTGATTCGGTCGCGGCTGGCTGCGCGGGTAGCCCGGTTCCCGCAAAAAGGGTGGTGCGGGAGGTGGCCGTCGTACCGATGTAGTGGCTGGCGAGCTGGGTGGTGACGGTGGTGTGTTCGTGGGGGTGGGGGTAGGGGGGTGATTGGGGTATGTTGGAGGCGATTTATCTGCGAAGACGTCGGCTTCGGGAATACTTGGGATGGGAAGGAGAGAATTTTGGGAATCGGAGGACGTATGGGGTTTCCCGGCTCTTGGATTTCAGGGTACTGCAGCCATTCTCTGAGATAAGGGTCAGCAATGTTTCACAGTGCTCATTTCGAGCATGTGCGTGAGAGGAAGCAATCTGAGTTCATGTGGTCCGTGATGTCGCATGGCAGTGCAAAGTGCTATCGATGTTGTTTTGCACAACAAAGGTTCTATGTTATCGATTGTGGATAGATTGCTGCGATGTTTTTGGTTCTGAATTTGCTGCTTGGACTGTCATCTAGATTGCTTGTTACATTATATTGCCTTTCATGGTTCATGCGATAATTGGGTGTTCCAAGCTATCGTTATGTATACTCCTTTTCTTTTCTCGTTGCTTCATAATTCGGCATACTAGTTTGTACCCAGGCACTGTTGCCTGATGGTAGTTAGCACTTAGCAGTATTCAAGATTCTTTCACCATGACTCTTCATATGAGATCGTCCTTTATCCTATCAATGTATTAGCTGTGTATGAGTCATATTAATTGTGCTTTACTATTGTGTAGGTTGGGTCAGAGGTCCAATGCCTCTCTTCAAGAGGAAACCTTTCTCCTTACTGGAGCCCCCTAAGGACTTGGATCCTAAGGAGGAGGTTTTCCAAATTCGGTTCACCAAGGAGATATTCCTAGATTATCAGTATCCTCATTCATGACACTATTGCAACTTAATTGATATTTGGTTTTTATATGTTTAGAAGTAGCAAACCTTGTTGCAACAAAAGAGTTCATGCCTTTTACGTTTGCAGTGGAGTATGTTACAGCAATGTCGGTTCCAATGCTTGTATCCTTAACAATTGATCAGGGAATACATAAAGAGGTTGAACCTTTATCGCCAAAGAGTTTGGACATGTAAGGTATCTGGGAAATCTAGTTTGACTTTTGAAGAAGCTTTGGTGTCTGAGCATCATGCAAAGGAGAAGGCTCAAAACTTGCCAACAGAGCTGATGGTTCATGTTCTCAGGATGACTCAATACAGTAAGTGCAAATATTTCTGGATTTTGTGCAAATACTTCACTTAATTATAATGAAAATGGATATCATGTTACCTTTTGTTTCAGGCACTCTTGGGTTACTTGAGCTTGTCAACAAGATATATGTTAATCTACAGGAAGATGTATTTGAAGGAATAGAGTTACATGCTAAAAAGGATGGCTCTGAGGCTCCCTGCAGGATTTTGAAGATTTTAGATTCTGGTGACACAAAGATGTATGAAGTGGGTTGGATTCGTCGGGACAAGACTGTGATCAACACGTCAGTAGTCAAAGCTATAGATTTGATTCGCCGGAGGGCGCCTGTTAGTAGGAATACACTGAAGATTTTTATCAAGGATGCAACATCACAAAGTACCCCATGGATTATACATGAACATCTCGCCAAAAAATATGGCATACCCATTGATCCCCCTAACGAAATGATGGTAACCGTCCTCTGTCATATATTTTATTTCTCATATATATGTTATAATACTAAAGCTACCTTTCTTTTTTCTAGTACGGTGAAGGTTTGCGAAAGAAAGGTAGGAAAAGACATGAGAATGGAACTACGGAAAACATGAGAAAAAAGTTGAAGAAAGGTGATTCTGTTGAACCTGTGCCATTTGTTGTTATGGTTTTGTTAGCAGCCTTTTGACTTGTGGCATTCATCCAAGTTTCTTATTATTGATTTTTGTATGGTTGCCAGATGAGGAACATGCATGTGTGCCAATTAAGTACCCAATAGACGATCTCTTAGTAAGCCCTGCTGCAGATGATCCTGCTTTGTTGAAGAGACCTCCTCTGGCTACAGATTTTGGAATACCAAGAAATTCTGTAGGGAATCTACTTATGGTATGGGACTTCTGCTTGTCCTTCGGGAGGATTCTGAATCTGTCCCCATTTACGCTAGCAGATCTGGAGAATGCACTTCGCCACAAAGAAAGCAATGTTCTTCTTGTGGAAATACATGCAGCAATATTCCATTTGCTTATTGAAGATGGAGGTGGTTATTTCACTGCTCTGCAGAACAAGAAACGGAAGTTAAAGGTTTTCCTTCTTTTTTTTTGTTGTTAAAATCACCCCGCCCCTCCTCCTCCCTCGCTTCCTTTCCATTGAATATAACCTTCACTTTTTTTTTGTACGCACCCTCTGCAGTTAAGTTTAGTAACATGGGCTGAATATCTCTGTGAATTCTTGGAAATGACAAAGATTGAAGAACTCTCCAGTAACATTGGGACTATAAGAAGGGGATATTATGGTCTTATTGACGCTGATATAAAGCTTAAGATTCTCCGAGAACTAGTAGAAGAAGCTATTACAACTTCTGCTATAAGAGAGAAACTAAGTGAGCGGATGGACCAGCAACAAGCTCTTGTTGCAACAAAAGAGAGAATGCCAGAAAGGAGAAAAAAGAGAAAAACTCAAACATTGAAGTTGCTGTGGAAAATGAGAAGAATGATGCTGTACAAGATGGCAATGAGAGTGTTGATGAGCAGGGTAAAGGAAAAGAAGAAAAATATAAGAGAAATATTTCGAGAAGCAAGACAGAAGGGAATTGGCATCTGGTGAGCACCTGACTCCTCAGTCTACTCGCATGTGTAAATGCACCTCTCTACGCATTCAAGTCATGTTCCAGTGTCACTGGCTGCTATTTGTATTGAGCCTAGCTATATTTGTAGGTACGTCACCTTGAAACAGAGAGGGAGAAATTATCCATCCGTGCCAGCCCTCTCGGAAAAGACAAACACTACAAGAGATACTGGTTTTTTAGACGTGAAGGAAGGCTTTTTGTTGAAAGTGCAGATTCCAGAGAATGGGGATACTACAGCACCAAGGAAGAGGTAATTGCTAATTGCTTTGTCTGATTGTTAAGAGAGTTTGTAATTTGGTATTTATGGTTGTTTAACTGTAAATGACAGCTTGATGCGCTCATGGGCTCACTGAATGTAAAAGGTATAAGGGAGAGAGCTCTCAAACGTCAGCTGGACAAGTTCTATAATACTATAAGGTACATTGATTGTTATGAACCTTACCACTGGTTACTGTTAGGCTTTGTTTTTGTAGATCACAGAAAGGGGCTAAACATTATGCTTGTCCCGATATAAGCAAACATTGTTTTGCCTTTATGACACTCATTTTGTGTCTTTTCCTCCAAATGACTATGAGCCCTCTTGCTATTATCAGTACACTTGTTCAATTATAGCTGCTAGCATAGGGTTCAGCTCATAAGCCTATTTTGTTTTCTTGATTATGGAAGACTTTTTCTTACAAAGCTTAATTATTCAGTTCTATTTTCTGGTGCTAGAATGTCAACCATGATTTGATACTGACCTTTCAATCATCTTGCTGCAGATTTGCAATATTATATTGTTCACACCAAAAGTAATAAGTAAAGTGGACATTAAAGTGTTGCTATATCATCGATAAAGGGTTGACTAATTCTTCTCCTGTTTTATGTTGCAGCAATGCTCTAGAAAAACGATTAAAAGATATCACTCACAAAACATTACTTGAGGAGGCTGTACTGCGCCGTTCCACTCGTGTTCGGGCTCAGCCAAGGGACAGCCCGTCCATGGCATTCCTCAAGTATGTCAACAAATGGAAGGACAACTGAGTTACTGGATGACATGGTTTGCGGTAGGAATTTATGAAAAGCTTTGCGAGGTAGTCTATGATTCGCCATTCCTCATGGCTGTTGCTGGAGCGGCCACTCTGGGATCTTGATATACACAAATGGGAGACTTATTTTGCCTTACCACTGAACTGAGGGAACCCTCTAGAGCCAACTGTTGAAATATATCCTTTTAGAGCAACTTATCTCCAGAGCCTTAGGGTTCGTAGCCGATATATATGCTGTTGATGTACGTTAATCTTCTGTCATCAGGACATGCTTCTCTGGGTGTAATTTGCTTTGCCAAAATCACAAGCAAATGTGGTAGTTTGTTTTTCTTTCAACTTTTTTGTTGAAACGAAGAATGTGGTAGTCAGTTTGTGATTCTGTGCAACTTGAGTATTCTTTGTTGTTGTTTTGGTTCTCTTGCTCGTGACCTTTCACATTATTGGGAGCATGCCGGTACTAGTACTAGTACTAGCATAAATGGCCACTCGATACTCGGCAGGAATTCATCCGAATCAGATTGCACGAGAGGGGGCCGGAATCCATCGGAATCACATTGGCACGTGCCAGTCGGAGCAATCAATTATTCTGTCCTCTGGTCTATATGCATCCTAGTATCCTACTGTGGCCTGGAACACTTAATTCATGTGCATCATGGAGAATTAGGTTATCTACACTGCAAAATGCGTAGTAGAGGAATATCATAGCAAACGCACTCGACTTCAGATTTCAGAACGATATTACAGAGCAAAGATTCTGGAAAACAACACCTCTAGAGAATATCCCGTTATGACATTTTCAGCACAGATACCGTTTCTTCGACCTAGGGTAATTTTTATGAGGTTGAAGAGGAATAATGAGACTGCCTATAATTCTACAAATAATTTATGAGGCCCTTATAGCATGTACAAAGATACAGACTACTTATCTGTTATCACTATATTATCTATGGACCTACGTAAAATAGCCTATATAACAGTCTGACTATAAGTAATCTATATAAGGTCCCATAATTTATGGTGAGAGATACAACAATATGCATACGATAACAAAAAATATTATCTATAAGTTGTTTATAGTGTATGCAAATTAACATACAGTCTCACTCTCTCTCCTCCACCTCATAAAAATTCTAAAGTGGCATATCTTGCTATGGGTGAAACCGGATCGGATACGGACGGATAATGCTCAAACCATATCCTATACCATATTTTTTTTCGGATTCGGAAGCGGAGCGGATAGAGCTCGGATACGGATACAAATACGGATTATTTCGGAAACGGATATGGTACGGAAATGGATCGATTGCGGACCGGAAACGGATAAAAAGTTTGCATACAAGTTTCATACAAGTTTGCATTTGGTACGCATGATAAGAGAGCTAGTGTACGGGCAAGTAGCAAGATACCAATGCAGCACTAAGCATATCAGTTCAATATTTTTGATAGTTCTTCTCTGCATGACCATTCACCACTATTAAATACAGAAATAGTGCATTTCCAAATGTGAATTTGAAGGTAAGAAATCCATCTATAGGAGTGAAAAGATTCCCATAAAGGAATTGCATTACGAACATTTTAGTATTTTACACATTCTCATAAGCACTGATTAACTTAGTAAGCCATTAACAGTAGAGTAACCATAAAATGAAACTGAGGCATCTCAAATTCTCAAGGGACGATAAAAATGTAAATCAGTATGGCATCAATCTTCAAAAATCCTCACACATTTCCAATCTTCAAAAATCCTCAAAAATCCTCACAGAGGGCATCAATCTTCAGTGCGGCCTGCGGGCAATCTTCAGTGCGGTGGAGGGCCGGCGGCGGGCGGTGGCCGCAGAGGGCCAAGCGGGCGGTGGCGGGCCGGTGGCGGCCGGTGGCGGGCGGGTGGTGGCGGGGGCCAGATCTGGACCCCGACGGGGCGCCGGCGGAGGGAGCGGGCGGTGGCGGGCGGTGGCGGGCGGTGGTGGGCGGTGGCGGCGGGGAGGAGAGGCGGGTGGGAGCGGGCGGTGGCGGCAGGGGGCCGAGCGGCGGCGGCGGGCGGTGGCGGCGGGGAGGAGAGGCGGGCGGGAGCGGCCGGTGGCGGCGGGAGCGAGCGGTGGCAGCGGGGAGGCGAGGCGGGCGGGAGCGGGGGTGGCGGCGGGGAGGACCGGAGGAGAGGCCGGAGCGACCGAGCGAGAGCGACCGAGATAGGCGAGATGGGTCCGACCGTCCGAGCTCAGGACTTGAAAAACTGAAAAATCGGATAATTATCCGATTTACCATTTTCGGATATCCGACAAAAAATATCGGATAATCCGTTATCCGCCGGATAACAGCAATACCATATCCGTAACCATATCCGGTACCAATTATCCGTATCCGTTTCCGTATCCGGTCGGATACCATTTTTCTCGTACCATATCCGTTTCCGTCGGATACGAAAATGGTTCGGATCGGATATTATCCGAAACGGTTTCATCCTGATATCTTGCAACCAACCGACATCACATTGTTGTACATTTCCTTATAGACGGCTAACGAATGGTGCTTTTTCTGTTGTACGCAAGTTGTCTATATCTCACATATTTTTTAGCCACAAAATATGGACTTTTGTATAGATAACTTATAGACAAATTATTGTATGTTTTATCTATAGGCATGTCTGTAAATAATGTATGAGGGTATTATAGATAGTATTTATCTAAACTGTTGCACACGCCCTTGCCTAACTGTCTAGCTAGTGTCTAGCGGCGGGTGCTGCATTGGTGCCACCATTGGTTGACTGCAAAGTTGTCCGATGGTGACACCATGGGCCAGTGCTATTTTTGCCTCCCCCGTCTTGAAATAATAAAATGTAAATCTTTAATCAACACTTATTCTAACAATATATGGATTATATGATACAAAATTAATGTCATCAGAAAATGCTTTTAAATATGAATTCAACATATTAAGTTTTGATCACATAATACACATATTGTTAGATTAATTATTGATCAAAGACAAACCTTAAAAAACACATGTGTCTTATATTTCCAGACGGAGAGAGTACAAGTCTACAGTCAAAGAGGCCTTTAAAGAGCAAAAGTGTCTTTTCACGTACATGTGTGCTATTTCCTAAATTTTCCGCTCTCTTCCGCAATGCCATTTTAAAGTCTACTATATCCGCGATGTTATTTTTGTAAATACGTATTTTCCAAGTGTTTCAGCCGTTCAACGCAAGACGATGAGCGTTGTCGTACACCACTATTGCGTCTACACGTACGTACCGACGGGCCAAACCTGGCCGCAAGGTTGTGCAGGCGAGCCTGCTCAGTTCAGCTGGGAGAATGAAAATGTTGCCAGCTCCAAAATTTCCGTAGCAACCAGCAGGACTACGTGGACGACTGAGCATCCACAGGCAACTAACCAGGCGGGTATAGAAAAAAGCGAACGCTACAAAAGCACCGAGGCCACCAGTGCTTGGCAATTCTGTGGTGTTTTCTAGTCCACAGCCATATCCCTGCAACTTCGTTTCTGCTCCAGCGTGTGTGTGTGCGCACGCAGAGAGAGAGAGAGAGAGAGAGAGAGAGAGAGAGAGAGAGAGATGGCTTGCCCTACCCAGTCCATGCTCTCTGCAAGCAGCTGCATATTCCTGAGGAGCAGCAAGCCTCAGCAGGCTTCGGTTCTGCGAGGAGGAGGCATCAGCAGCAGCAGCAAGCTCTTCTTGGTGTCTTGCAATGCTTCTTCTTCTTCGTCGCCGACGCCGACGCCGTCGCAGGACGAGTCCGATTGCAACGAGGAGGAGTGCGCTCCGGAGAAGGAGGTACCTACCCACCAATTTTCACTTGCTCCTCTTTGGCCACGTCTGGGATGCGTGATTTTTTTTTCTGTTCCTGCGGGAAATGAACCGATTCCTATGGAATTCATACGTTCCAAGCAGTAGTTACTGCCTTAATTTGTCCAAGCACAACGAAAGAGATTGTAGCTGCGACATGTCCAAGCGAATTTCGTGATGTTTTTTAACTTGTCTGTGCAGGTTGGAAGCCTTAGCGTGGAGTGGCTGGCCGAGGAGAGGACCCAGGTCGTGGGAACGTTCCCTCCCAAGAAGAAAGGATGGACCGGCTACGTCGAGAAGGACACCGCAGGCCAGACCAACATCTACTCCGTCGAGGTACTTTCAGTAAATCATCAATGGGGCCTTCCACCGTCTTCTATGTCCGTGCCTTGCATTTCATGGCAGTTGCTTCTTGCTGTCTCCTGAATCGTGCAGCCGGCGGTGTACGTGGCGGAGAGCGCCATCAGCTCCGGCACGGCGGGGACGTCGGCGGAGGGGTCCGAGAACACGGCGGCACTCACGGCGGGGCTGGCCCTCATCTTCATCGCCGGGGCGTCGTCCATCCTCATCCAGGTGAGCAAGAACCAGCCGCAAGTGCAGACGACGGACTACTCCGGCCCGCCCCTCAGCTACTACGTCGCCAAGTTCCAGCCGTCCGCCGCTGCGTTCTCGGTCCAGTCCAGCCCCTCCGTCGTGGCGGCCGCGCCGGAGACACCGTCTGATTCACCGACCGTCGAGGCCTCGGCGGCGGAGCCGTCACCGGACGCGGAGCAGCTATCCTCATGAGCTGCTATTTGCTAATAGTGTTACACATGTTCAAGTATATGTCAAATCATAGAGTTTGTGGAAGCCAGGCATGAGATTGTGTATCAGTATCACATCATCAGTAATTCATTATACTCCGTATTATACTTTGATGTATGCTAGGACAAGCAAACTGATGAAAGACATATATACATAGTAGATGAAAACGTTTCCGAAGTGCCGGAAGTTATTCGTATATACAACGCATACAGCACATAGATAGACATCAACAACACGAAGACAGTACCAGCGCAGCAACATCTACGTTGTCCAGTTCTCACACAATCACCACAACATTATTCACATAGCATACCTGATGCTTTTACAGCGGTGAACTCTTCCAATCCTCCTTGCTCCAAGAAGGTGAAATGTTCACCACGCTGTTCTGACTTCCCAACACTTGAAGATTGCTGCACAATGTGGTTCCCACCACACCTCAAACCACCAAAACTCGGTGGGGCACGAATTCTACCACATTCATAAAAGCAGAAGACCATTTACACCAAGTGTTTGTACCACAGGCCATGAACCTGCTCTGATATCGTTGCTACTCTCATTAGTACTTCAGCTGCCTTCACCACGCGTTCAGTGACTTTTGTCGCCCCAATGCGTCTCAGGGCTGCATCGGCGAGCTTCTGTCCCTTCGCCCCACTGCCACCCAAGGTGATTGCACGGAACGCACAGTAAACAGATTGAGAGACCTTCTTGAAGACAGTGTCATCGGTTTGGAGGCTCTTAAGGAAGACCCTGGTCAATATCTGCTTCCTGTCCTCAATCATTTCATCTGAGGAAGAGCCGGTTGAGGTTGACGACTGGATCATCACGTCAATGATCTTCTCTGTGCCAACATCAGAGAAGTTGCCTAGGAGCTCTGTGAGTGTGTTAACAAGTCCGAAGGTTACATTTTCCAGTTCTGAAGGAGTGATTTCTGAGTTCTCAGTCATCAAAACTTGACGCTGGACAAGCATGCTGTAAGAAAAACGTAATTGAGTTCAGTCAATCCATTATAGTGGTCTGACATTAGATAATAATGCAGAGAATAGAAAATTAGACAAATGTTTCACCTTGTCACAATTACAATCAATTGTTGGAATTGACTCTGAACAAACCGCAACCTCAACCAGTTGAGCTTAAAGGTCTCAGGTACTGACTGCTTTTGCATGCCCTCCATGCTGCTAATAAGCTGTAATAGCCCAATCCTTATTAGCCTGTCAAGCCTTTCACCCGTGCACTCTGGTAGCCCCATACTTTCTGCTTCACATTATGCAAAGTGAGTAACAAGTTCAGGTAAATGGCCAAAAAAAAAGAGAGAGAAGAAAAACAGCAAATACCTGCTGCAGGTATTGTAGATCGTTGCTGATCTGGAACTCCACGACCAGCTCGGAGGGTGGCAACAAATGGCTGAACCTGTTATGAGGGGTTTGTATGTTTAATCAATAGCAGCGGGTGAAAACCAGAAGTACTTATGCTACTGTTGCTTAAAACAGTTCCTGAGCCTGCTATGAGGGGTTTGTAAGTTTAATTAATAACAGGGGGTAAAAACGACAAGTACTTATGCTATGCTTAAAACAGTGGCTGAGCACATTGTTTATTAAGAACAAGAAACTAACATGGTCTGTTGCAGACAGGATTGAGAAAGAGCTGACATAATCATTCCATTCTTCTTCTACGATATCTTTTGAGGTTGAAATCCACTGACTAGTTGAAGGGAGAGAAATTGATGCACTGGAAGGGGATCCATAGCGATCAGCAAAAGCCTTCTGCAGGTACTCCACTCCACCTGAGCCCTTTATAATTGGTTGCAATAGTTGGATTCGTGCTCTACTGACTTCTGCCTGAAGAGCCTGTTCATTATAAGGATATTTAATTTTTGAGTGATGTTATAATTTCACCATATAGTCAATGCAATCTATTCAAAACTCAAGGAATTAACAAACCTTTAATTCTTCCATAGTGAAGCGCAACCCTTGATGATAGCAATAACGAATGAATGTGGACCTCTATCATTACATTCAGAGTGTTCAATCAATTCGCTCAATAATTTGTCATGACACTTCTTCATTTCTTCTTCCTTTGCAGGAGAGGATAATTTTCGCAGTATACCCAGAGAGTACTGCAAAATCTGCCCCAAATATTGTGTGTCCTGGGTGCTTGACTCAAGTACCTTTCCGCCAAAAAATAAAATAAAATTGCTTCAGATATATTTTATAGGTTCATCATAGCGCCACTCAAACTTTCCTATCTGGGACAAACTTTCCTACCTGGGACAAAACTTCAAGGTTAATATTGTTGGTTATTTCCTCTTTCCACCCTTTAGGAGCCATCTCGTGCAATGCATCCCTGACTTCCTTTACCAGGTTAACCAGATAACTGTAGTCTGGTATTTCTCCTCTCATTGAGTCCACAACCACATCCCAGAATGCTTTCTCCATTGCTTCCCTGACTTTTGCCTGCGAATAAAAAAGTGAGCAACTGACAAAATTAATACTTAACTAGAGGTGCGTCTTGCATTGAGAAAATCTACACCCTAAATCATAGCACTCGAGTTCCCCTAAAAGCTCCTCAAAGCTGACAGAAATTCTCAACCATAATATATATTTCTGGTTCTTATTATTTACAACCCTAAAATATGAAGCTCTACAGTAATATTCTAGTATAATATACCATTTCAATAATTATTGTAGTACAACATAGGACCTAACCTTGAAATCCCCCTCAACTTTACCAGAATTATCAGAGCTATCAGGAAAAGAGCCATGAAGAATCTCATTGACCATTTGCTCATTCTCTGTTGGCAGTTTTTCTGGCACTGTGCTGCTCATTTGGTTACTCATGGTCTTGTCACCTGTGTTACTTTCAAATGGTGAAGAGGAAGCTCCAAACAAAGATGGGACAAACTCATTCTTTGTCCGCAGTTTTTCGGAGACTGTGCTGCTCACTGGACCACCGTTTACCTTGTCGCCTGTGTTATTTTGAGACGGTGAAGAGGAAGCTCTGAACAAAGGTTGACCAACTCTTCTTGGCCTTTCAGCATTCGTGTCCGAATTATCTTTAATGTCAGAAAGAGGAGACTCTCCAGACGGAGATGCTACATTTGCAGCGGTTGTTGCCAAGGGGCTCCCATTTTCCTTAGCTCCAAAGAACTTTGATCTTGTTTCTGACAAAGCAAATTCCATCCTGTGAATACCAGCCTCACCACCAAGGTGACGA
The DNA here is from genome assembly GCA_019208055.1 of Stipa capillata. Classification (NCBI taxonomy): domain Eukaryota; kingdom Viridiplantae; phylum Streptophyta; class Magnoliopsida; order Poales; family Poaceae; genus Stipa; species Stipa capillata. Next base: position 21,039 of record JAGXJF010005098.1, on the reverse strand, counting down.
ACCTTCTCCCTTAGAAGTTTCTGGTCTACCATAACCTGGATGATGAACAGAAACTTGTTTCAGCAGAGGTATACTTTTGAAGATGTCAACAAAAGATCATCAGAGTAAAGAAATTAAGTGCAAAATTCTAGAACCGAAATGCCTCCTTCAATAGACAAATCATATGACCCAAACCAGGCTAGTCATACAAGGGATTTGGCAGAACATAAAAAGAAGCACCGACCATATAAATCTTACCTGTTTCTGGAGGGCCTTCAAATTATTATTAAGGTTATCTGATTGGCCTTCAGTAGTTAATTTGCATGTTTGCATCATTGATAGCTCAAGCTTGCATGCAGCTGTCACAAGATCTTCCTCTAGCGACTTAGCATCTTTTACTTTCCACACCACAAAGTGGTAAAGATAAGCACACCAAGCTTTGTCAAAAGAAGCCAACTGAGATCTGAATTTCTTCCGATCAGCAACAATTGAAGAAGACTCCTGGTAATTAGAAGATCCAGGAGAGACAGCATCTTGTGTTGACTGCTTCAATATGCATGCACCATCTAACCCATCAAGTACTATCTTAATCAGCAGTTCGAATTCCTTTACAAAGTTGGCTGCTGACTCCACAAGTACTTTCTCTCGCTCAGCTCGTACATTAAAAACAGCACTTGGATGACCTAGTATCATGTAAGCACAAAGCACTACCCTTGGTGAATATCTAGGTAACTTGCCAGTGTCAGAATTTCTAAATGTCCTTTTTGGTGTTACTCTAGCTCTTCCCGCACTGCTTGATAGAATCCTCCTCTTTGGTGATCCCAGGTGCTTGAGCAGATGATCGATATTTTCTGGTGTTGACGAACTTGATGACTGAGAAAGAATGAAACGACTCTCCAGGCGATCAAGCAATGCCCTAGTGGTCTGAAGAACTTTTGGAGATTCAATGCAGAGAGCTAGTTTTTCAAATGGCATAGACTCAGCAGATTCCTGATTTATTCCCAGCATGTCAAAGGCCTGAACCAACACCACTGTTGTCTTCCTAGATGTTATGAATCTTCTCCAGCATCTGAAGTTAAAAATAAATTTAAATCTCATCTATATATATACAAACCAAACAATTACATGAAACTTGAAAGTTGTTGGACTGCATATACCATACCTTGCCAGCTTTCTCGAAAGAAAGTCTCCTTGTTTAATTGAACTGGTATGTATAGAGCACTGGGGGCTTTCTCGCTGCCTCAAATACTCAGCTCTCTGCTGCTTTGCCTGTTTTTGCATAGATGGTTTGCGATGTAAGTTAAAAGGGCTAAAACAATTATGCCAACTCTGCACCATATAAATACAATACCTTCTGAAGTTTGTCTTCTAGTTGTTCTTTTAACTTGCTCCTCTCAGTTTCTCTCTGGCTAGATGCAGTCTTGGCAGCAAATTGGACCTGTGAAAGCCTAGCCTGAGCCCGCCTTTTCTCAGCTTCCAATATCCCTAACCTTTTCTTCTCAGCTGCATTCCGCTTCTGTAGGATTGCAGACCGTACACGCTCCCTGTACTTGTTCTCCCACGTCACCCTCTGCCCAAGGTACCTTTTTGTCCTCTCCTCCAGCGCAGCCCGCCTCTGCAAACGAGCATGCAATAGGTGCATACGGTTCTTCTCTGCCTGCCGGACTCGATACTCAACTCTCATGCCAAGCTCCTCCCTTTCCCTGTTGAATCTCATTTCCGCATCATTCTTAGCAGCCTGACGCAGCTTGTCCAATTTAGCCAAACGGTTCCGTTCCTTCTCCAAGAGGCTCAACCTGCAATTATAGATTAGTTTTCACTGTTCCTTTGCTTAAATAGAATACAATAATATGCTCTGCCGGGTCCACTTGATTACCTCTTCTGCTTAGCAGCCACAAGCTTCGCTTCAAGGCGCTGCTTGGGATCCTCCTCCTGAGATGGCTGTGAAGTGCTCCTGACCGTGCGCCTTGCTTTGCAGGATAATGCTTCATGGAATTGCTGGAGAGGATAACAGCTCACTTAAGTAGGCTGTAGCAATCATATTTTTTTACCAGATGATGAAACTTTGCAATCCTAGCCCATTTTAGTCGTTCCAACCGCCACAACTCTCGCCAGCTAATTAACCAAACAAGAGGAAGACTGAATTTTCTGATCATGTAAATGGAAACTCAACATTCTCACAATAAACGAATCTGGGCTCCCATTTTCACACGGTTAAGATCAATTCCAACTGCCTTGCGGCTCCAAGATCTGATCAAATAATAAATAAACTAATAACGGTACCAACTTGGAAGCCAATTTGCAACACTAAGCTAACACGGAGTTTTGTAATTACCACGGAAACATGCTAACTCCACTCCGAAATCCTACTCAAACTCGGAACAAGCAGCGAGCTAAACACACGTAACCCAGCCCAACCCAAATGAGAACACGCAGCGAAGAAAATTACGAAGACATGTTGATGCGAGAGAGCGACCCACCTGCCTCCGGAGATGGGCGTCGCGAAGTTTGGCCTCGATCTCCTCGGCCGTCGCCGGGGGCCCACCGCTGGACGTCCGCTCCCGGAGGAGCCTCCTCCTGATCCGCGGCGGCACCCTGGCCGGCGGCGACCCCTCCTCCGCCGATATCTCTAGCGCCACCGACTCCGGCACCCCCATTCGCTCCGACCACCGATTCCACCCCGAATCGCACGAACCTGCGCGATGTGGCGGCAGATTCCGGCCCGAGATCGGGCGAATTTGGCGAATCAACCGGCGCGGCTCGTTGGCTGTGGCGCTGCTGCTGCCCTTGTTGGGGTGGGGGACTGCGGGTGTCGGCTTCGCTCGAGAATGTTTCGAAGAGGATCGATCTGGGTGGGGGAGGCAGGAGGCCGGACCCGCGTGTCAGGGAGAGAGATGGGTGAACGACGGTTTGGTCGTTGGATCCTGCGGCGCGGAGGCGATCGGACGGTTGTCAACCGCGCTGTTTTGGATACTCCAGCGAAGTTTGTAAAAAAATATTTCTTGACTAAAGAGAGACGAGGGCATGTGTTGTCTTGATGTGAGGTTTGAGCTAATCTTCTGGATACTCCAAAAATGGGGGAAAGGAAGAAGTCGTATAATAATCTCAAATGGCCTGTTAGAAAAATTCATGTACGATCCTAAACATTACAAAAATATTTATGTTCCAAAGAAGCTCAGTTGTTGCTATTGGGCCAGTTTTTTTTAGCTTAGGCTTCTCGATAAACGGCTTCAAGCTTCTCTACCCTGAGAAACTGCGGTAGAAAAAATCACCTGAGAAACTGCGTCTAGTTCTTTTGCGGCTTCTCCATTTTCTTCTCCCCAGTGATTTCTCCAAAGTCGGCGATCTGAGCTGCCCCGGCCATCCTCCCCAAACAGAGCACCGCCAGCCTTCGCCTCTCCAAGCTCAGCACCGCGCCGTCCGTGGCGTTGGAGCAGCGGCGAGCTCGGGAAGATGCGATCGGTGGCGAGGCCGGCGGCGGCGTCGACCCGGTGGCGAATATGGCGAGGCGAGTGAGCCCGATGGCGGCTGACTCAGCTGGCGACGGGATGGGCAGCCCCCGTCGGTGGCGGCGCAACTGGGGAACGACGGTGGAGGCAGCCAAGGACGATGTCTTGGGGATCCGGCCGGCGGCTCCGCCGGTTGGCAGCGAAGAAGTGACGTGGGCGAGGGAATTAACCCCGTCAGCAGTGGCATTGGGGTGGCACGCGGTGGCGGGGCTGGGACCGAGGGTGGGGACGGCCGCGGGGACGGCGGCCGGTTGCAGAGCGGGGCGGCAAGGCCGGGGGCGGGGACAGGCGCGGGACTGCGGGATGCGATGCTCACTTAAAGAGAAGCTTGGGAAGCTGGTGTTCTCCAGCTTTTTTTCACTCCACATTAAAGGGCTTAAGCTGCGAATTTAAGCTATCTATAAATTTCGAGTTTTTTTTGGCTTAGGCTTTTTTCCACCTATAAACTACTCTAGAAGCCCAAAAGAACTGGGCCAATGTATCACTATGTACTACAAAACTTACTTTAGTGTTTTGCGAGCAAATTGGTATTATGTCTATATATACCGCGTAGGTAGCATATGATCTTATGTTCCATTTTTCCAGTGACACTTGAGTAACGGGAGTGGTAATTTGCAAGCAATGATTTGAGTTGACGGGATGTTGCAAAAACTTATGGTGTTTTTATGTGCCGTGTGGTTATACTCAACAGAAGGGCAATAGCAGACGGGGAAGAACTCCCATTACCAAATTACCCCTCAGGAAAGCGACAATTACACTCCTCGCCCCTAGACGGTACCCTCTGGAGTCGAGACACGAACCCCCTTCCTCACCAACGCTTCGCCCGTTCCCTCCGCAACCGCGAAACCCCGCTCCATCCCTCGCCCGCTGCCGACTAGCCAATCGCAGTTCGATCCGCCTCTGGGTAAGCTCCCCGCCGATCCGCTTCTCGCTCCTGGACTCCCAAGATTTTCCCCCGATTTTTCTTTTTTGCGTGCTAGGGTTCGGCTGGGATCGGGCGTTTTGTGTTCGAGTAGCCTAGAAATCTTCGTTTTCTTCACGGTTGTGGGGTTGGGTTTTTTCCGTGATTTTTTTCTGATGATTTTGCCGCCAGGAATCGGCTTGGCGAATGGTGGCGAACGAGGAGGCGGCAGCGACAGAATCAGCGCCTGTGACGACGACGACGACGACGACGACCACGACAGTGGACCCGATGCGGCTGGCGTCGCGGTGGCGGTGCCCGGCGGAGTGGGAGGCCGCGGCGGCGGAGCTGGAGGCCGAGCCCGCGCCGTCCGAGCTCAACACCACCAACAGCTCGGGCCTCTTCGCGGTCGTGTCCATTGACAAGATGTCCGTCAAGTACCACGGCGTCAACTACCACGGCCATGACGTCGGGGTCGTGCAGGCCGACTGCCCCGCCCCCACGCACCGCGCCGTCTACTACTTCGAGATGACAGTGAGGAACTCGGGGCTGAAGGGGCAGACCTCCATCGGGTTCACCACCGAGAGCTTCAAGATGCGGCGCCAACCCGGGTGAGCCACCATTTCTTGGCTCTTGCTGCTGTTTTGTCTCATTATTCTGGATTAAATGCTCTGTTAGCAATTAGCAATGCCAAACTTGGGGTATGTACATTCTCATTTTGACAAAATGTCAGTAGTTTGTGGTAGTGTTGGCTAATTGCATAACCTATCTGAGATGATTTGTTTAGATCTGAAATTGTACAATCCTGATAAGGAAAGCTAAATACATTAGTTTTGGTGGTTGTATATTTGTATTCGACTATTTGTTGCAATTCATAGATATTTCATGCTAAAAAGAGCTTGGCCTTTAAGCTTGTATGATGTACCAAAATTTCTAATTGTTGCTGGCCCTGTTGGGTAGGATTGCATGGCAGTCTGTCAGTGGTAATGTTGCTTGCCATGATCTTTTGTTCTTTTTTCAAATAGTACCTGTTTTCCTGTTCATTTGAACTGACTTGAAATTTGACCTGCTATAGCATTTTAGTGCTTTCTATTCAATGAAAATTTCCTGCCGATTATCCTGACTGTCCTTTCTTCTGTCCAGCTGGGAATCTCAAAGTTGTGGATACCATGGCGATGATGGCTATCTTTACCGGGGTCCTGGGAAAAATGAATCTTTTGGTCCCAAATTCACATCTGGTGACATAATTGGCGCTGGCATCAACTATATATCGCAAGAATTTTTCTTCACGTAAGTGTGGTAATTCTTGACAAATTGACAGTGTTTGTTTGTTTGATTGGCTATTCATTAATCTATCATTTTTTTGGGTTTGTGGGCTGAAGATGAATAAACATATTTGGCTGGTACTTTCATCATAAACCTTTTAAATTTGCAAGAGTTAAGCACAAAAGCTGTTGCCTGTTGAATCTTGAATTTGGAAAAAAAGGGGTAATTCTGGATTTGCACTGCCACCATGACCTTCTGATATTGGCATGCCATCCTCTTGTATGCGCAGCTTGAATGTAGTATTTACCTATGCTTGTTTCATGTTTTCTGTCTCAAGTCCTTCATCTATTTACTTTATTTTAGAATATTATGCTGCACTGTGATCTAATTAGTTTTAGCATCTTGCAGAAAAAATGGATCTCTGGTTGGAGCCTTTTCAAAAGATATTAAAGGGCCATTATATCCTACCATTGCGGTTCATAGCCAGGATGAAGAGTAAGCTGCCTCTTTCTATAGTGATTATTTTAGTGAAGACAGAAATGCTAAATAGAAACTGCATTTTGCCCCAGATATTTCAACCCGAGCTGTAAAAACATGGGTACTTATTGAAGTGAGGAATTCTTTCATTTGTATTTATTGTTTCCAGTCTTCGCTGTCCCGATTTACTGAATACAGCAAGCAATTTCTTTTTAAGCCACTGAGTGGCTTAACCCTCTCATGTATATAATAAGAGAGATCAGACCACTGAACATCTTCAACACATTCCACAGCTTTAGTGCACTTTGGTCTAGCATCAGGTTTCATATTCCTTCTTTAGTTAAGCCGCTTTCTTCTAAGAAGGATTTTAGTAATTACCTGCCAAGTAATCACTAGAGCTCAGACCAAGAAATTCATGAAAACTTAGGGTTTTCTGCATCTTGGATTGAAATACCTAGGGCTAAGCACAATTCACTCAATTTTTTTTCTGCTTCTTCATTCACAGCAGCTACAGATTGAAGATGCTTTTCCCTTTTACTGTACACTTTCCAAATCCTGTACTTTAATAGTAACACCTGGTATTAACTCTTTGTTTACTGCTTAAATATAACTTCTATGCAATTAGTAATTTATTGAATTTGAGATATGTAGCTTCAGCATATGAACATGTAGCAAGTTATGCTCATTGGTTAAGTTTATGATAGATTTAGGAACTAATAAGTGCTCTACTGAGTTGGGCAAAAAGCACCTAAAAAAAGCCTGTATTACCACCTGAGCTTTGATGGTCTGTCTACTTTGCCCCCTGGATTGCAAAACCGGGTATTGTACCCCTCAATCTTTTAAAACTCGAGCGAATAATCCCTGAGGTGGTTTTGTCAATGTGGCGGACGACATTAGAATTACTTAGCAAGCAAAATACTAAAAATTCTTAATGTGCTTGGGCCCACAGTACCGAGTAAAGATTATCTCAATCCCATAGACCACCCATCTTCTTTCCCTATCTCCCTCCCTGTATCTGGAGGGCAAGGTTGCCATCCCCTGCATTGGCGCGGAGGACTAGGGTGCCAGTGGAGGCGAACAGCCAGCGCCGTGGCCACAGCAGGTGCAACTTATGGTGCTGTCTGGCCTCAGGTGCTGTAGTTTGCAGTGAGAAGGACCACAAATAGCGCGACCCCACCAAGAAATCCGTGGGACGTTGAACTTCCAGATAGCCAAGCAGTAGCTGAGCCTGAAAGCAAGATCTGTGGGGGTTGCACGACCTTCCAGGACGAAGAGCACAGTGTCACAGATGAGGACTTAGGGACTAATGGGTGGGAATTTCAGATTGAGGAGGCGAGTAGAGGAAGTGAATTGCGCCAGATTGTGTGGAGCCTTCATCGGCGACGAGGCCTGTTGCTGTAGGTGATGGATTCGTTGGTGGCATCATTTGGGCGAGACGGCTCTGCACCATCACTGCGAAAGAGACATCGCTGATGAATACCAAATCGCCCCCACACCACACGCTGTTGACACATACTGAGCCTGTAGGTTGTAGATTGTGCTGCTGGCATTGATGAACGCACCACAATGACAGGCGACTAGTCGGTGTTAAGATGTTGAACGGCAGCAGATGGTGTGGGTTGGGCACCGGCCACCATGGTACTTGTTTGCCTGGAGGCCTGCAAGGCCAGATGTTATCTTTTCAGTGTGTAATTTCAACGAGAGAGGGGGGGGTGTTTTCTCGCTGCTTTCTGATTCACTTGCTGAGTCAGCACTATTCCAAACTGTGTAATAGTGTCAAAACTTAATTTTATTAGTCTGAACGCTATTCGCATCCGTTTTGTCTTATTCGTTCCTCGCAAAGTATATCAGAAGTTGAAATTTTGCATGGCTTCACAACACACTTTTCCCCACTAGTACAATATGTTTGAGAATTTTTGATAACTTGTGCATGTGTCAACTCAACAGCATTTTCGGATTGTCGGTATTTAGTGTATTTGCACCTGATATGGCCCCCTACAAGTTGCCCCCATCTTAACAATAGGCCGACGTCATCGGCACATTATCATCCAAGCTGGCAAAACTGCCTCCAGAAATATCTAAGGGTGTTATGTGTTCCAGTTTGAAAAGATCAGGTGGTACAATACCTGGTTTTGTAGTTCAGTGGTAAGGTAGATACACCATAAAAGTTCGAGGGCAATATACATTTATTTCCCATTACCTATTTCTATTGAACCTGCCTTCATCTTATTCATCAACTACCTTCCTCAAGCTATTATGTGGTTTTCATAATTACATACACCGTCTTTGATTGCTTAAGTTTCTTTGGATCTGATTATTTGAATTTTTGCAAATCAGGTTGACAGTAAACTTTGGAAAAGAACAGTTCTGTTTTGACATTGAGGTGGGCCTAGATATTTCAGCTACTTAAAATTTTCCTTGTTTTCTTATCTCATTTGTAATTCCTTTTTCCATGGCACCAACTGTACAATAACAGTATTTTGCGGCATCAATGAAACATATTTCACTGTCTATTATGAATTATCTATCTCAGTTATCCAAATTTCATTGCATTGCATCTTAAGTGCAACTTTTTTATATACTCTGAACAGAAAGGAGTGTTAGTGACGTACACCGTTAAGGGCATTAATGGCCACCAAGATATGGTGCCACAAAAATCGATTGATTATCCTTGCTCAATTGCAACTCCAGCTCTGTCTTCTCTCACATATGGTGTTTAATTTATAGAGCTATTGTGGATATAATGACAAACTGATGATGTAGCTGATATGCCATGGATAAACACTACATGCAGAGTGTTCACTTGGTGTACATCGTATAGAGTATTGTGATTGATGCAATTCACTCATATTTGGCAGGGTTATATTCTTGAGGAGAAATTGAAGCAACAATCTGTTAGCGAGAAATTGTACTTGCAACCGGACATCAGTCATTGGTACGCCTCCATATACTAAATGACAATCTATTATGTTTAGTGTTGCATCATGCGATCTTGCATGTAAATCCCCAAATTAAGGTCAAAATGGATATGATTAGAGAGTTTTCTTTAATGGTCATTTCACTTGCGCTGTTGACTTCCTTTGGGTTCCTTTTGCCTTGTTGAGATTTACCATTTTGTATAATCTACTTTGTGGCTTACCATCTTCATTTCCATCCAACCTTATTGCAAGCTTGCTTTCACTAAATTGTTTAATTATTGTGCTGCATAGTTCGCTCCTTTCTTGATATTTAAAATCTTTTCTAGGTTGACGCGTCTTATGTGTATGTACCATGCACTTGTGACAGGATTGTTCGTTCATATCTCCTACATTACGGCTACCGAGATACATTAAATTCTTTTGATATGGCAAGTGAAACTGATCCTCCAGTCAATCATCAAAATGGATATGGGGAACCTCCTGAAATGTATGGTCTTAGCCACAGAAAAATGTTGCGTCAGGTGAGCTGAGAAACTTACATGTAATTGAATTGCTGTGGTAGTTTTAGTAGTTTTTATTTTTTTTGATCTTTTAATTAGCAGCTCTGGGGAGTCTGATCCTTTAATTAGCCTATAATGTAAAAGTTGAATAGCTAAAGACCAGTTACTAGCCAGGTAGATGATGCCTTTGTACCAAGTATCCGATGTGCATCTTATTGTGGTTATTGCCTATATGTGCTGCAGTGGGGTAACCTGACTTAACACCAATTAATTATATTTGTGAAGTTGTACAGTTTTACACTTCATTGACTTCTTAAAATGGTATGGTTGCAAGCTCCATGAGAATATACACTATCTTAAAACAAAAAAGAATGATTGCGCACTGCTCTCAGCTGTTATTTAGATTATTTAGATTTCCTTGCAAGCTTTACATCTTCCATATTTTTGGCTGTACAGTACCAACAAGTTGTAGCTATTACATTTGTCGACATATTCCATTTCACTTATGGATGTCATGCAAGAAAAATTGTTCCCTTTTGATTTTTGCCTCTGGCGTGGTTCCTGCCTTCTGAAAACAGTTTATTTGATCTCATGAAGCTTATCATGAGTGGAGATATTGATTCTGCATTCAAAAGACTTGGAGAGTGGTACCCACAGGTCATAAAGGTATACTGTACTGTCTTATAGTTAATTTAATTTATCTCCATGTCATTTCCGAAAATTGCTATTGTGACAGAAATAATATTTGTGCACTGACTCAATTAATATTGTGGAATTGCATATACAGTTAGTTTCCTTAGCACAGCATTTTCAGCTTTCCACAGTCTGTTTCCCAGAAAAAGTTACATTCCTTTTGCTCTCTAAGAAATAAATCATTTTTTTGCAGGACGAAACATCAGTTATTTGCTTTTTACTCCATTCTCAAAGATTCATTGAATACATCAGGGTAATTATCTGAATTATGTGGATTCAATTGTTATGCTTCATGATGCATGCAGGTTATATAGTTGGATGAATTGCATGAACATTTTCATTTCCAGTATCTGTTAACTGCCACTTCATGTTGCAACTTTTGTGCAGTCTTTTGTATGATTAATGTATATTTCGAAGTAGGGTCGTCCACTACTGATCTTAAAAGAAGAGATGAAACTAAATAGGAAACACTATCGTGAATAGGCGCATGCATTAAATTTTTGCCATTTGCTGAAGATATTTTTGGAAGATTATAGCTTAAATCAAAATAATAATGTAATATTATATCCAACTCAAGTAAACTGAAATTGCAGTAATGTAATATTAATAATGTAATAATATATGAAAATAATAATGTAATATTATCTAGCTTAACCTGTAGGTTTAAATATTTAACTACAATATGAAAGGAGAGTCTGTTTGTGTCGGCAATTCTTCTGTTGTTGTTCTTGCTCATAGTTTGATTACTAAGAAGTGGAATAACAGCTTAATTATGTTATCACAAAGGAAACAATGCTTGTTTCATATTCAGTGTTCAGAGAGCCATCCAGACAATAATTTACTGTGCTGCTGCTACTGTTTTGGATCACTTCATAGGGGAAAGAATTATGTAAAAACTTACTAGCATCCATGAGAATTTTGTTGCAAGTTGGCAACATAATAGCTGGTTTCACCTAATTCCAGCCTTTGCTAAACTTCTAGAAAATGGTGATAAGTAGCTAATTGATGCTTGTTTACCCTGAGTGTTCTGGTGGTTATTTGGCCAAGCCCCTCTTATTGCGGCACCAAGCTGGCATGCACTTTTGTTTGTCATTGTGCACTGAGGGGCTTTTTGTTCGCGGGGACACATGTAGTACTGGGCATATGCACAATGCTGCATTATATCTTATTTCAATTTATGAACTCATTTTTCATGTGTTAGGCTGAGCAACTGGAGGATGCTGTAAAATATGCTCGTGCTAACCTGGCCAACTTCTTGACGCACAAAGCTTTTGAGGGGTTGCTGAAGGTAATTCCATGGCCTTTTTAGATGGTCCATTCTCTGCTGCCAATATTACTCTACAATAGCCAATTGCTTTTAATTCTGTTGTTTAAAATGCTCATCCTTCTCAGAATTGCATCAATGAGCTATATACTTTGTATTGTTGATCTAAACAGTGAGTACTTTGCTGTCGCAGGAGAGTGTGGCCCTTCTTGCATATGAGAAGCCTTCAGAATCATGCATTGGATATCTGCTGGACTCTCCACAGCGTGAGTTTGTAGCGGACGCAGTGAATGCTGCCGTCCTGTCAACGAACCCCAACATGAAGGACCCTGAGAGCTGCCTTTACTCGTGTCTTGAGAAGTTACTGAGGCAGCTCACAGTATGCAGCTTTGAGCGACGCAGGTTCAACAATGATCAAGGGGATGCATTCCTACTTCATAAAGAAGTGCAGACCTGCGAAAGATCCAAGCGTTCCTAGGCATCAGGTAGGAATCTGAGCTATAGCAGTTAGCTCAGAGATGAGACACCCCGTGCTCCTGGAATGAAAGAAGGATCACCTTGGAATGGTGGACCACTGCATGAGCAAACACCAGATTCTTCGGTTTGAAGATCTCCAGCATCCCCATGCCCTCCACAAGGTGAACACCAAGTTTGCGGTGGGCTGTACCCGAGACGTTTGGCTTACCAGGAGTTCCTTCCCTGTAATCAGAAAACTTACGTTGACATATGGCCTTAACCCGTCTCTGTTTCCATTAACCTGTTGGTTGGCTGTGTGCTATTAGACATTGTGAATTGTGAATGTTAAGATAAAAAGCTTCAATACGATTGTAAATGAAAACGGAATGCCCTGAACTAGGTCGTCCTGCAATTCTGTAACGAGTTACTCGGTTTCAAGGATTACCTCTATTTGCAAGACGTTGCTCTCAGACAAGTGCTTTTAGTTGAACAGGTGCAATGCATGGGCCGGCCATCAAATTGAAGGCGACCTCTAGCATGGCGTCCGTTTCAGAGACGGAATTCTGCGCTCTCTTTGTTTGTTTTTAACATTTGCATCAAAAGCGTACTCTAAAGATTTAACATTTAGCTTTTACCTCAATAGATGTGTAGTTTGTGAATCGTGACTTTGTTGACCAGCACCAATGCTCTGCAGCTGCAAAAATACGTGCTTACGATATCAAGTCACCGCTTGTTCGTGGTCAGTGTTTATTTCTTGATGCTTGTAGAAGTGCTTTCAGTTTTGGTTGGTTGTTCTGACTTCAGAAATATGTTTTGTAGCTGAAATGGTAGTGCGCTCGCTTTGCACGGGAGAGGCACGGGTTCAATCCCCCACATCTCCAGAATTATCTGGGTATTTTATATTTCTTTTACCATTTCATCCTTAAAAGGCATCTACACATGTATCTATCGATTATTATATTATTAATCAGATGGTAAAAAAAACCATTATATTCATGCTAAGTTATCTACACGTTCGATCCTAATGGGTCAAGATTAGAAAGGTGTAAATAAATGAGACTATTTATAGAAATCCATAGTTTGTACGACTCTTATTGGGTGGATAAAGTATACAACTTATTTCTCTAAGTTAAATTTTAGAATTAACTTTAAATAAAGTAACAGTTGAATTTAGATATTAGATGGATAAAAAATACAACTCTATTTTTTAAATTTAAATTTAAGAATTAATTTTAACTAAAAAGATAGTAGTTGGATTTATATATTAGGTTGCGAAAGAATACAACTCTATTGCCCTAAATTAAATTTTAGAGTTAATTTTAAATGAAAATAAATAGTTAGATTTATATATGAGTTGGACAAAGAATATAACTATATTTCTCTAAATTAAAATTTAAAATTAAATAAAAATTAGTAGTTGGATTTATATAAAACAGAAATGCGGAATAAAGTTAAAATAAAATTAGCAAGTTTATTTCCATTCGATAGCACATGATATGTAGTGATGGATAACGAATGTTAGCGTAACATGCATTAGATATATCAACATGTATGGATTGCTTCTGTCATGGGCAAAGATGAAGCATGCATTAGATGTATCAACATGCATGTATTTAGCAGTGTAGGAAAAAAGGTCTATATGAATAGAATGGAGATGAGCGGAGGGCGCTAGACAAGAAAAACATGGAAACGTTCACAATGGCTAGATGCGACATGGGAGATTGAAAGTATCGAATATTATATGCATATATAAGGATTAACATTGTACATCGGTACATGCTAATGTGCTATGTGTGCAAGCAAGTGTATTGTACGAACTAAGCGCAACGATGTTGTCGCTGCAACAGTAAAGGTTGGAAGCAATAGATCATATCAAGTATGCTATAAATCATTTTAATTGTGTTAAAAAATGTAATTTAGTACAAAATAATATAGGCACGATGAGAAAGGAGGCCATGATGAGAGTGGGTGTGTTTTAGCAATTCTCAATGTGTATGCACCAAACACATTTTTGTAAAGGTCAAGAGGTAAGTCATGACACGATGACTAAGTAGCAGACATTTTTGTAAAGATCAAGAGGTAAGTCATGACACGATGACAAAGTAGCAGGTGATCAAGCTTCAAATGAGGTTTGCTAATAAGCAGGGATACAGAGTGGTTGAGAGAAAGCTAGAGATTAGTACGGAAGTCTATGATTTTACATGCAAGCCATGTACTTAAATATCGTCGATTTTCAATGTCTCACACTAAAATCCTCATCAAATATGAATAAATAAATTTTGCTATTAAAAGAGTAATGTGAACTAAAGGTTAATAAAGTAATGCACTTAGTAAAAGATTTCTACCAAACTCCAATAATGTTTCCTCAAAACATACTTTCGACTATAATTTTCTCTGTATTTTAAATGACATATCAAAACTAATGTAGCGACAAAGAAAAATGAATAAAGTTGACGGTGCATGACAAATTCTGGCAAAGAAAATAATATCGACAATACGTAGTAAATCTAGCCAAGCAAATACGTTGGCCACCCTCCTAGTTTGTATGACTAGATTAGCGATTGCTCCTTAGTTTACTTGTCGCATAAAACTATTACAAGAAATTTGTATGACTAAGTTGACTGATAAACTTCTGTAGGGGAAAAAAGAACTGCATATGAACATCTTTTCATTATCTTATTGTTACTAGCACATTAGTACAGTTTTGAGCCTTGCTACACGATTTTGTTTGTGTTTTAATCCCATGGAAGATTTGGATGATGTTTAAAATCTATGTTAGCAGTCTCATTCGACCAATCTTCTGAACTGCCATAATCCACATTTCTTGTGTTTCAAATCATCACCAAGTGTTGATTTGTCATTTATTTTTAATCTTCTACACTGCGAACACTAAAAAACACTTCTCTAACTTTTATTTCCGAGGAAAGAGTAAAGAAGGGTTCTTTTTTTGAACATTACTATTCCATTAAATGGCTTCGAACCAGATACAAAGTTTAGAAAATGGATGGTCCACGGCGATGAAGGATCATCTCCAACACTAGAACCATACTTAGCCAACTCATGGGCTAGCTAATTACAAGAACATGAGTTATAAACAAAATCACACTCCACACAACGTAGACGGCTGTAGGCTTTAATCTGATGTGAATTGTGCTTTGTGAATACTGATCATTATAATTGTGTAAAAATGAAGTAATAAACAGGGAGGTACCTAATACAAGTTGAATATTTTAATTTTGTATATGTCATTTTAATTATTTGAATATATGTCGCATGAGTTTTATATTTTATATATGCCTCTATTTTAATTTTGTTTAAGTTACCATTTATAAATCTTGTTCTTTGCATACATGCCTCTATTTTAATTTTATTTTAGAAGATGTCAACCGCAAACTCTTCTTCGAATTCATCGTCCTCTTCTTCGTAGATCCCTTCTTCAACGAACAAACAAGCCTCACATACATCAAAACACGTGTGGAAGCCTGGAACCATTTCTCAGAGGCCTACATGACGCATGGTTATTATTGGAGTCTCTATGAGCTCTAGGGCCCCGAGGAAGACAATAAAGTTCACTTTTGAGTTTTCGATCATTTTGCTAAAACGTTGTTGAAACTTGAATATTGTTGAAATATTTGGTTAAATGCATGTGGATATAATTTAAGTTGAATCGTGCTGTGTGAACTGTGCTCTGTGATCTGATGTGAATTATGTTTGTGAACTATCTTACAAATCTGTCATTTTCAGAGAGCATGGCTAGCAGTTCATGAAGCTAGCAAAAAAAGGAAAAAACCTTACCTCTAGAAAATAACATCACAAACGGGTTAGACAACAAAACCGTCTGTGATGATCATGTCATCATAGGCAGGTGCAACTGTTCAACTATTTGTGATGACTCTTGACATGTTTGTGATGACATGACACATACCCTTCCGCATAGACGGTTTGGGGAAACCGTTTTGGATGACAGTTTTGAATCACCTGTCATGGCCCTTTCTGCAACAGTAGAGGTCCTTGATTGGGTCTTAACCAACGATCGGTTGATGTCTGTCGGATGAGAACTACGTGCGTGAGATGGAGGGATCGGTGGCTACAACGATCCTTGCTAAGTTCAAACACCAAAAAAACTAAAATGGATGATGTCAGCACATTAAAGCTAGATCTCAAAATTGAAAATGTTTTATCTCTCAAACCATTCATCTGATTCATGATTCATCTTCAACGTCGGCTTCGCCTCGACAAACACAACAAAATTCATTTGGTATGTTTCCACAAAAGTTTCTTTGGCCTCAAAAGTTATCATGTGGTAATGTATGGCTTATCACGTTATCAATAAGGAGTTATCAGGTTGTAGTAAATGTGTTCTCTGGTTAATGGATCTAGCTCCCACCCTTAAGGTATTTGATAATGTTTCTTGGATGGACTTAAGCAACAATGAGACACTTCATTGTCTCATGGTGAAGGGATCAAAGGTAGTCTTGTCCACTAAACCCGCCAAATATGATGATATTGATGATGAATTACTTGATGATGATTTTGATGAGTTGGACTTGCCTAGCTATGATTCTCTTGTTGCAATTCTTAGGAGATAAGATGACTTGCTCGTCAATGAGAAGAAGAAGAATAAGTCCTTAACCCGCAAGTACAAATAAGTTAAGGCATCCCAACATAGGCTTGAGAAGTTATTTGAGGAGCTTAAGATCCCTTATGAAAGTCTTAATCTTGGGAACATCAAAATGAAAGATGATTAAGAGACTCTTATGATCACTCATGACATTCTCAAGGCTAAGCATCTTAATCTCATTGACAATCAATCCAAATTGTCTCAAATGAGTATAGATGTGTCATGTCCAATGTATTACTTCACCTAAGGACACACCCACACTTACTTATGATAGTGTTGTATCTACCTCTAACCCCGATATCTTGTGAGGCAACCATCTTGTGTGAGAATGGTAGGTTCAAGTCTTAAATGATCAAGATGTTGGCTTAGAGGGGAGGGGTGAATAGGCGACTAAACAAATTTAGTACAATGTTGATCAAATCTTTCACTTTTGTGGAATTAAGCTTGATTGATTAACAAAGATGACTATATTTAATATGAGTAATCAAATATACTAAGCAAGATAAATATGAGCAATATAAAGATACTTGCAAAGTAAGCGCAGAATTGAATGAGCAAGAGAGACAATGATTTGTTGCTAAAATTCAGATCCTTGGGGGAATCCTACGTCTCCGTTTGGGAAGCTCGATCACATGTGATCAAGAGCCGGCTTCCTCTCAAGCCTTTATCCCTCGAGGACACTCTTGCGTCTCCTCGACTTCTTCTTGGTGATTCTTTTCTCGCGGAGGTGAATCCCGGCCTTCACAGACTTCTTGAGGCTCACCACAAGGATGGGAGCTCTCAAGGACTCCTAACCGTCTAGGAGACCCCAATCTCTAAGAGAAATGAACTTGATGAACATTCGGAGATGAACTCAATGCTTTGCTTGGAATGAATCTCAAATCACTCAAGTCTTTCTTTTCCTCACAAGGATTCTCTCTTGGTGCTTGGAGGAGTGGAGAAATGCTCTTGAGTATGCAGGAAATGAAGTGGGCAAAGAGTTCCCCTTGCTTTGAGCAAGGGGGCTTATATAGAGGCTCCCTCAAAAACTAGCCGTTTGAGGGAATCTGGCAAAATCTGGACTGTCCGGATTTGACCTGGACCCTTCGGATTTTCAAATCCAACGGCTATTGGTCGAGGTGGCAGAGACCCGGACTGTCCGAATTTTGTCCGGACCGTTCGGCCGCCCGGGACTATCCGGGCTGATGTTCGGGCAGTCCAGTACTGATCCAGACTCTCGGCCGGACTGTCCGGGCTGAGGTTCGGTTTTGCTCTTGATTGGCCGGACCCCCAGCCGGACTGTCCGGGCTGAGGTCCGGATTTCGCCAGGGAGGTAGGGTTAGGGTTTTTTTTGGGAGTTTCTTTCTTTTGGCAACAAAGGCTCTAATCGACCATATTCATCAAGCCCCTCTTAATAGTACGGTGTTCCTAGACTCAATGTGACTTTCGTCACTTAAATAATAAAATCTACATCTAGGAGATTTACCACCTTCTTCTTCTTCTTTTTTCTTTTGAGGGGTCGCCGATACTCCTTTATTTCATCCGTTGAGGACTAAACCTGTTTACATGCTTACAAGTGGTCATTAGTCCTCTAATCGTTTGTCATTAACCACCAAAACACATTTAGGGGCCTAGATGCACTTTCAATCTCCCCCTTTTTGGTGGTTGATGACAACACGATTAGAAACATAGATGGATATATATGAATAAAGCTTTTAAATGCTCGGATATGATTAGCTCCCCCTTTTTGTATGCACATAGAAATATTCAAAGAAGTGTAACGTGCATATATTGGTTGAAGAACATGAGAGTGATTAGCTTTTGCAAGGATATTTGACTACAAATAGTCTAGGCAATGATATAAGGTTGAAGTATATGGTATAAGACATTTATGATAACGATAAAAAACCATCACATGAAGCATCACATTAAACATATTTGAACTGCTACATGCATGACTAGATATGAGGAAATAAGTAGTTCAATCCACGATGGATCCACATAGTAGCATATGACATCAAACATAGAAGTTTTACAAAGCCACTCTAAGAAATCATGTGAAAGAACGAGGCTTCGTAATCTTTAAACCCTTATTATACCCGGCATCCTAATAAAGCTATTTCTCCCCCTTTGGCATCAAGACACAAAAAGGAAAAAAGAAGCGATACTATCGACCCATCTAGGAGGAGGCTCCATCTTCGCTAGCATTATCATCATCGGCATCCCCACTATCAGGGGTGGCGCTTGGAATTGACGAAGAAGACTCGGCTGAGCAAAAGGGTCTGGAAAATTTTCCGGATCACTAGGCACAAACTCAGAACCATCAGGAGACACATCCTGACCCCCAGCAAGCCTCTGAAGCTTCTTGAGGCGAATGGTATTTTTCTTGGCACGGCGGTTGATCTTCTCAATCTTCACAGCATTACTCTTGCAAATGGAGAAAATGGATTTAAGAGCAGCCATGATGCCTCTCTGAGACCTACAGGAGGAAGGCTCAAATGTGGGGTCCCTTGTGGCCCTGTTCCTCAAATCCCTAGTACTGACTCTAGGGATGCCCTTCTCTATGACTGGTCTGTAGAGAGGGTGTGAGACTTCATGAAGAAAGTCCCCTCCACTGACAGCATCGACGAGAGCCTGGATGTATGGCGCAAAAGGTAGAGAGTGACGATCAGCCATGGCAAGCCTTATCTCATTCCAGAGGAAGTCCATCACATCAATGGGCTTGTCACCTTTGACGTGCACAAGAAGATTGATGGAATAACCCCGAACATAGGAAACATCACCAATCTTGGGAGTGAGAGTTTGGCGGAAGAGCTTGTTCATCTGATCATAGAAGGGTAGCATTCCCCTGATGTTTCCTGTCACAGCCCCGACCCTGTCAGGATTAGACATACCATCCATGTCTGAATGACGCATAGGGTCCTCATCATGAATCCGACGTACACTCTCATTGTGTATATCATAGTATGGGACATCAAGAATCCTAGCAAAGTCACGAAGATTTGCTTGCATCTTCCTTTCTCCAGTCATCCAAATCATGGTCCTCCTCTGATCCTTCTCAAGGTGTAGAGTTGCATAGAATTTTATGATCATTTCATCAGTCTACGCATTTTGAATTGACATGATGCCCATAAGACCAAGTGCTTCACATCTCTCATAAATCCCCGCAAAGTGACCCTCATGTGCCTTGATATACACGAAGTCAATGGCCTTTTGAGGACATACTTTGGTCTTGAGAGTCCCGATGACTGTTTTATATATTCCCTCTTGAACCTGGGTGTGGAAACGGGCATCACGAGTGTCAGATGTTCTCTCATATTGGTTGTGATCCCATCTCAGCTCCTGAAAAGTAGACTTCTTCATCTTTCTATAGTCCACCCTCTCCCTTGCTGGTTTCTTTGCTACGGGCTTCTTTGTTGTTCTTGGCTGTGAGGAGGAGCCTGCGCCACCCTTATTCTTGGGAATATTTCAGACTGGATTCTTGTGGGTTCCCTGAGAGGCTGCCACTTTCTTGTCCCTCGTCTCTTGGCGGGAGAGGTCATGATCCTCACTTGAGCTTTGGCTGTTAGCCCTTGTGAAGTAGATAGGTAAGAGCAGAGATAAGTACACAATGTTTACGGAGGATTGAAAAAAAAACTGAATGCTATTTTGAAGGATTGCCTGACTACTGCCTATCCGGACCCTCCGGATGTAGGCCGGACTGTCCGGGCAGCCGGACACTAGGATAAATCCGAACTGTTTGGGCTGTCTAGAACAGATCTGGCCTTCGGAGGGAGTGGGTAGATAGCAGTCAAAAATCCTCTCCAAGGCATCCATACGATGTTCAACTTGTGGAGAAAACAATTACACTAGCCATATTTGCATGAAATCCATTGATTGGCTAAAAGAAACTTTGGGATTCCATGAGATTGAGAGGAAGAAATGATGGCAAATCAAGGCATTACCCGATGATGGTCCCATCTTGCCCTACCTCGGCGAGGATGGGCTAAGGCAACTCCGGTGGGGTTGATTTCCGGAGATGGCTTCAAATCGGAGAAGAGAACTCGGGGAAACTCGCAGATGAAGTTGAAGAGGCGGGAAAAGGTCTTCAATCCGAAGAAGATTCGGAGGCTCCGAAAGGTCGGAGAGCTCTCCGGAGGGTCCGGACGGCAGTGGCGACTCAAGGGCAACGGTTTGAGTTGGGGTTAAAAGATGGGGTTGAAAAAAAGAACTCTCGGATCTAGGTTTTATTCCCCCTGGACCGTATCTAGCCGACCGAACACTCTGGGATATTTCCGGAGGGTCCGGGTGACCGAATCCGGACACTCCGGCTTAGGTCCGGACTGTCCGACCTATTCAGAGACAGAGTTTCGACGAGTTTCAAAAACATTTGTGCATAAGATTTGAATGGGATTAGATGAGGTATTCAGAGAGATAGCACTAGGGGTGACCTTACATACTCTTACCACATCCAATGGTCAACAACAAATCAAACGA